>SDVV010039890.1:0-10586 GCA_016164225.1 Gammarus roeselii | reverse complement strand
CCTGCCGTGTGTCTGCTCTGCGTCACGGCTGACTGCCGTTTGTCTGCTCTGCGTCACGGCTGTCTGCAGTGTGTCTGCTCTGAGTCACGGCTGTCTGCCGTGTGTCTGCTCTGCGTCACGGCTGTCTGCAGTGTCTGCTCTGAGTCACGGGTGTCTGCTGTGTGTTTGCTCTGAGTCACGGCTGTCTGCCGTGTGTCTGCTCTGCGTCACGGCTGTCTGCCGCGTGTCTGCTCTGCGTCACGGCTGTCTGCCGTGTGTCTGCTCTGCGTCACCGCTGTCTGCCGTGTGTTTGCTCTGCGTCACGGCTGTCTGCCGTGTGTCTGCTCTGCGTCACGGCTGTCTGCAGTGTGTCTGCTCTGAGTCACGGCTGTCTGCAGTGTGTTTGCTCTGAGTCACGGCTGTCTGCCGTGTGTCTGCTGTGCGTCACGGCTGTCTGCCGCGTGTCTGCTCTGCGTCACGGCTGTCTGCCGTGTGTCTGCTCTGCGTCACGGCTGTCTGCCGTGTGTCTGCTCTGCGTCACGGCTGTCTGCCGTGTGTCTGTTCCATTGAATGCAATGTAGCGATTTCAGAATACTCTTTTGGACTCCCCGTGGGGTAAACCATTAACCATGTCTCTCTCCTTTGATCGGTCACATTGATTCTATGAAAGTACAATTTGCATAACCGAATTATTGCTGGTTTTGCCAGTACTCGTTCCAATCTTTTTCTGCAGTTGGGATTAAATAAGCAAATGTAGTACAGTACTGCCATTTGTCATCTGAAATTTGAACATTTTTAAAGGCTTGATTCGCCGTGTCGAAGGTGAGTGGGTGTTCTATTATGTTGCAACTTCGAGCCAAGGTACCTTCTTGACGTTGACTCCATCGATTATGGTGAGCATCATTAGAGATACACGGTATGGCAGAATCCACTTGGTGGGACGATTCCTCAGGCCTTTTAACTCTCATTTATTAGCACTTGGGCCAGACGATGGCCCGTAACTTCCACTCCGGCTGGCTTACAAGTGTTTACAAGTGTAGGAAGACAACAACGGGGCTATTGGCCCAAACTAGGTTGCCTTTTGATAGCGAGAGGATTAGTTCTGAAGTAGAACGTCTAAGAGAGCTTCGTGTGCCATTTTTGTTTTTTATAACAATAGAAAAGGGAACGGTTTAGCTATTTATCGGCGATTTATGTAGAACCTATCGAGCCGCGACTTGAACGTTTCGATTGTATTGCTGTTTACAACCTCCGCTTTAAGTTTGTTCCATTCTTCGACAACTTTATACACGAAGAAATTGCGCGTGATGTCGAGTGAGAAACGCTTCCACACGATTTGTATTCATTGTTCCTAGTCACTCCATTTGTATCTAGAGTGAAAAGGCTCGCTCGGTCGACGTTTTCCTTACCCTTCATAATCTTCCACACTTCTATCATGTCGCCTCTGACTCGACGTTTCTCTAGCGAATTAAGATTGAGTTCACAAAGCCTGTCTTCGTACGATTTATTCCGCAGCGAGGGAATGAGTTTGGTAGCTATACGTTGAACCTTCTCATGTTAAATAACTTCTTTTCTAAAGAATGGAGACCAGAATTGAACGGCATACTCGAGATGCGGTCCAACAAATGCATTAAATAACTAGAGCAAACTGTGTTTATTTTACGAGATTGTTTGGGATATCATACCTAGCATTTTGTTGCCTTTCTTGGCAGCATCGTTATATTGCTTGCTGCTTTTCGAGTCGTTACTGATGATGACACATAAATCTCTCTCTTCGGTGACGGGAATGAGTTTTTTTCCAGACATTGAATATTCGTGTTTGGGGTTATGAGGACCTATGTGCATAATTTTGCATTTGTCTACATTAAATTTCATTTGCCACTTTTCTGTCCAATCAACAATTTTGTTCAAGTCTAGTTAGATCTGCAGACGCTCTCGTTCAGTTTGCATTTTTCCTACGATCTTAGTATGTCTGCAAACTGCTGATATTTGAGAGTACGTTGCTATCGAGATTGTTGATGAAAATTATAAAGAGAACTGGCCCTAACACTGAACCTTGGGGCACGCCGCTTGTAACATTTCCCCAGGAGGACGAAGCTCCGTTAAGTACATCATGCTGCCGTCTGTCCGTAGGCCAGCATTTTATCCAGTTGTTAAGCTCGCCTCGAATACCGATGCTCTGCAATTCACTAATTAGGAGCTAGTGGGAGACTTTATCAAAGGCTTTTTAAAAGTCAAGGTAAATGATATCGATTGGAGATTTTGTGTCGTGGATTTCGATTATATTTCTGAAAAAGAGTACCAGATTCGTAAGACAGGAACGGTTGTGTCTGATGCCATGCTGGGAGTCGCCAATCAATTTCTTTGATTCTAAGAATTTTGTAATTTTATCCGTTATCAAACTTACCATCAACTTGCCAATGGCTGAGGTGAGACTTATTGGACGGTAGTTGTCGGGACACTTTTTGTACCCTTTTTTAAAAATTGTGGTAACATTGGCCTCTTTCCATTTAGATGGGCAGGTGCCATTTGTGAGAGATTGGGTGAAAATGTTTGATGAATGTTCGGCGATTTCGTTTCCAGTCTCTGTGAATTCTGGTATGAATTTGGTCTGGACCTGGAGATTCGGTGACCTTCAATTTATCTATATATTTAATAACTTCAACGGGGGAGAAGTTCACTGTGGTGAAGGCTTCAATTTGTTTTGCCGCCATGATATCCTCAGGATTAGGAATATCCTGATCCTCTAACGTAAATACAGAACAAAAGTATTCATTAAGTAGAACACTCATTTTGGTGTCGTCCGTTTCTAACTCACCAACATCGTTCTCGAGAGGACCTATTACAGATTTAAGTTTATTTTGCTTGAAATAAAACTAAAAAATTGTTTCGTATTAGTTTTGGCATTGACAGCAATATCATTCTCATAGTCTTTCTTCTTACGTTTCAGGACCCTTTTTAGGGCTCGTCTGCAAATTTTGTAATCATTTTTTGCTACGTCGTCATGTGGATGTCTCTGCTTTATCGAATGCTTTGCTTTCTTTCGTGAATGAAGGCGCTGCAATTCTCCTTTCCAGTATTTGGGCAGATAGACTGCTGTTCACCTGTTTTTGCGCTGGAAATGCTCATGTTCGATAGTTTTAAGTGCAGTCAATAAATAGTCAAGCGATTGATTGACATCTTGTCCGAGGATTAAATTCGCTGATGCTATTGACTCTCCTAAGTCATCAAAATTAGCTAATCTGAAGTTAGAGACTTTTTCGTAGTTTGTTGATGTTTTCAACTCGAGCTCTATCAAAAAACGGACACAGTTGTGGTCACTAGTTCCGAGTGGTTCGCCTACTTCGACGATCGTGACACGAGTCGCTTGCACTAAATAGGAGATCAAGAATGTTGCTAGATCTTGTAGGTGTCTTCACCATTCGGGTCATGAACTTATCGTCTGCATAATCAATCAGACGTTGGCCGGTGAAAGTGCATTCGTCTGATTCCCCAATCAATGCCGGGATATTGAAGTCGTCAAGCACAATACAGTGGTGTGTTGTGACACATCGACGAGGGTGTGGTAAATATCGATATCATCTGCAACCTTGCTTTTAAGGGGGCGATAAACGAGAGTGATTTGACATTTTATATGTTTACCGCCTACTTGGATTGATACTATGTCGTGCCTGTTGTTTGGCTGGTGATCGTTGATGGCGAGCTATTGCTGCTAGCCAATGGTGTAGGTTAGTCATGCTGGTTATGGTAAGGGCGCCCAGGACAGAGATATTACGGCTGTTATGATATCAACGTGTCCACGGTAGGATTTGAAACGAGTCCTATCATTATAAGAGGGCTTACCAGTCATGTACTGTAAAAGGCCATATTTGAACGTTGTCGGGCGATTAGTTCATCTCCACAGTTTTCTATATGTTTCAGCAATCAGCCACATCTGCTCTCGGTCTCACTTGCGTCTCTACTACACGTAAGAGACTCGATCCATTTCAATGGTCACCTTGAACAAATCATCCTTAGGTAATATAGGAATTGACGTATCAACCAAAGCTTGAGATAAGTTGATCCACCTCAATTTCATTGTTCTGTGTTCGGCCTTCCAATTAGTGCCGCATGTTAGCTCTATGTAGGTCATGTTTGTGACATCAATTTTCAGAAACCGAGATCTGTTTTACGGTGTTTGCACCTTTCAGGGAGTGAATTTTTTTCATCGTTAACTTCCATTGTGGGATGCCCGACGAATGCAGATTTATTTAACTGCTGTGATATGTTTTTTTTTATAGTTTTCATATGACTGGAACGTTGGTTTTGAATTAGAACTCGGTGTTCCAGTATGGAGAGCAGAGGAGGATTGTTATGAAGCGCGCACACACTAATGCTCGGCCATGATCAGCTGCCTCATTCGACTTGCTCTAATCTAATCGCGTTTGGCCGCATTGGTTTAATTGGGTCTTCTCGGTGCTCGGGTCACTTTCTCCTGCGAAAAGATGATAACAGAGACAAACATTTGCTCGCTGAAAGGTTGTGTCGGCGGATCAGAGAAATGAAATAGATTGCCTCTCCGGATTAGAATAAGGTCATGTAACCGCACTCTCCCTGCAAGCGTTTCATCTCTGTTGCTAAGCGGTGAGTAGCTTCCTTGTTGATGATGATAGATGCTGGCCAGGTCTTTGCCAGGACTTTAATGCGCGCTGGTCTGGTCATAAACTGATGGATTAGAAGTGTTTGATGGGCTATAAAACCAAATACTACTCTAGAGGCAGGGATCCCAGCAAGAGATATAATATCCTGAGTAACGGGCTTGGTGAAGGCGGGAATTGATGCTCAAGTTGATAGCCTTTGATCGGTGATGTGAGCATCAGCCTAGACGGTCCTCTGTCATCGTACAGCCTCACCCGTCAGATTGGTCCACTAACAGCCCCTACCAATGACAGTTTGGATAGCTTAACCGGGGTGTGTTTCGCTCTACATTTTTACCAATAGAAGACCGTTGGGTGTCTTGCAAAGATAAAGGCTGGCTATTCCATTCATTGCGGATTTGAAGTCATGAATGCTGCACTCTATTTTGCTCGTTAATGCTTCTACTGTTGTACCTAGAAGAGAGGGGTATCTATTAGCTTAAGAGAGGCTAGTGTTTTGCATTGCGTAACATACTCTTCATAATATTGAACAACTTTAAGTTCGACCTCTCGTTTGGTCGAGATTATACATACTGGATGGATGGCTTGTGGACATCATCGTGTCCAGTCTTCCATCAAAAATATTTCTTGAAGGTAGTACTCGTAGTGTGGTAGTAATTCGTGAAATCTCTGTAGCAATGGTAGTCCTTAGTGGGGTGCCACAAGGCAGTGTGCTCGGCCCTCAGCCTGTCCAGTAATGGCTAATGATCTGAAAGCTGTCCTCATCCATGCGTCTCCTGCTTTGCAGACGATATCAGGGAATTATGCGTAGCGAAGGATACGAAAAATTGTAGAAAATATTAAGCTGGTCTGAAATAAATTCTTTGAATGGGCTGGTTAAAACGACATGTACGTCTACGAATCTAAATTTGAATTACTAAGATATGGAAAAAATGACCTAAAAACTGAGATTATTTATATGATTCTAGCAATAACGCAGCTATTGAAGAAAATGAAGCCTGCGTATTGGGCATTCAAATGCAAAAAGAATGCTTTATTTTATGGGCCAATTGCAAAGGTCGAGGCCAGTGGCAGAAGACTGTGTTCCTAGGCCATGCTAGTCTCCCTGGATCCCTCATAAACGGAACGATCTGAAAGAGTTGTAGCAGTACAAATAAGTGTCACGGCAAAAATTACAGTGGTAATGGACAGGAACTATCATGATACATTGAAAACCGTGAGGGTGCACTCAATCCAAAGAAGTTTTCAAAGGTTCACGGTCATGAGCGTTTGGAAAATTCTGAAAGGCCCCACGGCTGATGTCGACGAAAAGGTGTTACAGAAGAGACCTTGAGAAATCAGGAAAGGATTAGCAGAATGCGTTACTTCAAAGTGTCATAACTGAGGGGCGGCGAATTTATGTAAACCGTGGCCGCCGTGGCCGAGTGGTTTGCGTGTCCGACTGCAGTGTCAGCCTCTGGTGCTGCATGTCGCGAGTTGAAGCCTCGGCATGGACAAGGCGGTGGCGGGGAGATTGGGCTCCTCCCCCCTCTGTCTCAGCCTATCTTAGCCACCCTCCTAACTAGAGGGAAATGGCTGTATGTCTAGACATATCATTTAACCGTTATTCAATCAAATGCTCCTGGAAATACTTGATATCAGACGTGTGCTGCAATTCGATTGGGCAAGTACCTCAGCTGTGCTCCTGATCTAACCTCTAATCAGTGGCTACCCTCCCTCTGGGTACAACTATATTCAAACGCGACGCAGTGCTGGAATCCAACTGGCAAATGTGGCAGCAACATGAAAATGCTGTTGCCACAGCACGAGTGGAGAATGCCCCCAAAGCTGTGGGCCAGGTGGCAACTATGCTGTGAGCTATTACAGCGAAGAATAAAGTAAGTAAAGATCTTCAGACCTCTACTCATTAAGAGACGAACAAGAATTGGTCCAGCAGTCTGTTGGAGGACGGCATTTTGCAACCTCGTGCGTATGACAAAAGATCTGAATCCTGCGGCCTAACGCTTCGAGTCCTACTTCTGTAGTGATCGTTCAAGGAAGACAACAAAGATTGCTAGGTTGCAAAGATAGCCATAAGTCAAGCGAATCGACATTCAACCTTTTTAGCTTGTTCTGAACTCTTTTTGAACTGCCTCTGAGCATGGTTTGGATGGCCGTTATAGAAAATGGATCCGGCCACGATAATTAAAAGGAACATATCAAATCATGTTTGCCCATCTGATTTCTTCATTTATTTGCCCGTTTATATAATAAGTAACGAGAACATACATTAGTTTCTCACATACATGTGTTTAAAGTTGTGTTTGGTGTTGAAGTAACAATTTTTAGTTGCGAAATTGGTCTTAATTCTGAGCATGTACATACGCGGTTTATCACTCTTTCACCATTTTTCCTATTGAAATCGCACTGAGATGTTTTTTTATTTCAAATCTGGGGCCTGCAGCGGTCCGTCGCTGGAACTTTACTGCCACTCCTAATAACAGTGAGCAACTCCAGGTTCCGTTGGCCCAGCCGCGATGACACGACAAAAAACACCGGTTCTGTGCCTGTTTGGGCCGTCTGCAACAGCTGTGTCGGCTCGTTTTTGTGGTTCCGGTGTCCACAGCGCGCAGGCACAGGCTTGCCGCAGTGTTTCATTAGCTGCACGGCGTCTGTTCGTGGCCTCCGCTGGGAGAAACAGGCACATTCGGCTAATTTATTGCAGTGTTAAGAAGTGTGTCGTCATGCCCTTGAGTCCTTCTTTTTCTCTGGGTTCTATCTCCTCCCTTCCCCTGCACAGACTGCCTGTCTGCGCCTCTGCTCCATTAAACATGGAGGCGGTGTCGCAATAAATCATCTCTGATCCACTCGCCGCATGATTGACACTCCTCACCAGGTTATATGTTTGGGAATCGAGGACACCGCCCGCCGGACACATACTTCTTGTATACCGCCCCCCCCCCCCCACACCAAATCGTTGACACCAACCATTCCCTATACGAGCTCATCACACAGCTGACCCAAACAAGGTAGCAGCCATCATAGGTGACTTCGACTGCAACGTTGTCTGGGAAATTTGAACGGAAGACTACGCGGAAAACAGGCTGGTCGACCTTGAAAATGAAAACTTGGAACAGCTGGCTGAGGAACACACCAATGGAAACCGTTTTCTAGGTCTGATATTCTGTAGGAAGGAAATCTGGTTAGCCAGGTCGCTGTAGGGGAACCCTTGGGCACCGGTGACAGCAATATGGCCAGGTGCCGCATCCAATTGGCAACAAATTGAGCAATCCCAAACACTAAACGGAGACTCCACTCCCGACTAGCTGCAAACAGTCGAGGCTTTATGCAAAAACTTCTAAAACTAATTTCTAAATCTCTAAGCAAACTGCATCCCACTCAAGGGTGTACAAGCCAATAAGAAAATAGATGCAAAGTGGTTCAACGGAGGCATCCAAACTGCCTTGGCTGCAAAGAAACGAGCGTACCGACATTTTAAAGACAACAACACAAATACTGTGGAATGACCACAGAAAAGCGGTCAAGGTAGTGTACAGGCGAATTAGAGTAACACAACTCAAAGGAGAACATAGAGTTGCAGCCACATGCAAGCTCAACCCATGAGTTTGTGGCCACATTAACAGCAGAAAAACCTTTGAAGCTTCCATTGGTCCCATCACCAAGGAAACTCAACTACCTCAAATGTGAAATAGCAGAAGTACTTCAAAACTACTTCGTTGACGTGTTCACCAAATGGAGTAAATGTGCAATCCCATAACCTCGAATTAGGTGCCGGGAGATGCATCCATTGGAGGATATCCAATGCACAAACGCAAAAATAACAGCGAAAATCAAATCCCTCGAAGCCAACAAATCTGCAGGTTCAAACGGATTCTCCCTGAGAGTAATCAAGGCTGTCTCGTATGAAAATGATCCCCATCTCTTTGTGAATTTTAACCAGTCACAAGAAGAGGGGACGCCATGAAGGTAGCCGACGTTACCCTTATTCACAAGAAAGAACCAAAAAAATATCTCTTGAAATAACAAAACCATCAGCCTAACCTCAGCTTCAGGTACAATGATAGAATCCATCATTGCAGACCAAATAGTAGACCATTCTGAGAAAAATGATCTTGAGAACAGTCAGCACGGTTTCCTATATAAGAGACCATGCCTGACCAACCTCCTAGTATTCCTCCACCACATGATCTCTCTTTACTCTAACTCAGGAGCTATCGATATCTTGTACCTCAACTTCAAGAAGGCATTTGACAAGATCCCTCACTAGACATCGCACCAAAGTGAGAGAAGACGGCAAGTGGCGATCGACGGCGCCAGCACATCGTAGGCTGTTCAAAAGCAGAAGCCCCAAGGATCAGTTCTGGGCTTACTCCTGTTCTTCATCTACATCAACGACCAAGACTCAGGCCTCTTTAGCAAAATATCAAACTTCTCTGATATCACCAAATTAGGAGCAAACGCAGCAAACCTCACAGCCGTCGAACCTCTTCAAGAAGACCTCTATAGAATCGGGGAGTGGTCGGAGCCATGACAAATGACATTAAACACCGCTGAGTGCAGTCATGCACATCGGCGAAGCGTGCTGATCTGCTCACTGCTCCTTTTTAGATAGCCAGATTCCGACCCCTAACCTAGAAAAAACTTTGGTTCTACATCAGCACGGAACTAACCCTGTACAACACCCTAGTTAGACCACATTTGGAAGATATATACTGTTCTGGTCCCCCACTCTCATCCAAGACATAGAGAGGATAGAAAGATTCAAGCTTTGGCAACCAAAATGATCACAACCTTCAGACACAGAGGGTATCAGAGAGAACCACTGAAAGACTCTTCCTTTTGTTCTGTTGACTGGTTCAATTGTGTGGGTTCTGTCTGACTATTGGCGGGACTTGCGATGTCACGCTAGTTACCGGAGTAACTTCTTTGAATCTGTTCTTGTTACCACGTGGTTGGCTTCGCTTATTCACACTTGACTGAAATCTTAAATTGACCTGGCTTTTCTCTATTATCTTCAAGCCCGAAGCCAGTACTGTGTAAGGCAGTTTTAAAGGCATGTATTCTGGGCATTGGAAAAGGGCAACAGAACCGTATAAATGATTTATGCAATAAATACCGTGTTGAGCGTCTTTAGATTAGGTATTGATCTTTTTGATCTAGATCATAATATAGCTACCTCGTCAAATCCTTTAAATCCAATCCTGCAACCAAAGTGGGTATACCAATGCAACGTGTATCAATATAACGGGTATATGCATCGTATTATAAACACATTCGTAATTCAGTGTTTACGATATGAAAAACGCTTCTGATTTGTTTTAAAATAATGTGTGTTATCCACTTGAGCATTTGACGTATTGTTTGTGGGAAACATTTCTCATACCCTGCCAACTAAGACATTCCATTGTTAACCCATGTGTATATGTGTTTCGATAGTGGAGGAGGCTTGGTGTCGTGTTTGGTTTCCTGGGGTTTAGCCGGGGAGGGTAACACATCGCCCCCCCTTTCTTCACCCCCGGTTCTTTGAAGCGCAGGAAATCGACCTCCTTTCTCTCGAGGCACTTCTAGACTTGTAAACAATTGAGAATGAAGTAATGCAAATAAGTATCGATTAAAGGAGAAAGAAGTAACGCAAATAAGTATCGAAATATATGTTGAAGATAACGAGGTTATTATGGTTAGGTAGCTAGATATAATTTTTCGATTGGAAGCGTTAAACCATTTGGTCGGGACCGGGTAAGCCTATCAACGCCACCGTTAGTTAGATGGCGTTGTATGCCGAAATGTTGGCTCCCCAAGCTTTGGAGGGGCTTGTTTGCTTTCGAACTGTGTTGATGCCGGACGTGTCAGGCGGTTAGCCGACCAAGTGGATAATCCATCCACAAGAGGAGATAAGTTATATTTAAGACCAATGACCAGTCAGTGTTAGGGACGTAGAGATTCACAGTAGACTAACCAAATGTTAGGTAG
>SDVV010039889.1:0-10586 GCA_016164225.1 Gammarus roeselii | reverse complement strand
TAAACATCAGTGATGGGGCGGGGGTTCAAGGCTCAACATGACGTCGACGTGTAAACATCAGTGATGAGGCGGGGGTTCAGGGCTCAACATGACGTCGAAGTGTAAACATCAGTGATGGGGCGGGGGTTCAAGGCTCAACATGACGTCGACGTGTAAACATCAGTGATGAGGCGGGGGTTCAGGGCTCAACATGACGTCGACGTGTAAACATCAGTGATGGAGCGGGGGTTCAGACCGTCGTGACAGGGCTGGGTACGTTAATCTGAAATTACATCCACGAACTGTGGCTACTCTTCCCAACGTTTCTCCTGACCGAGACATTGTTGTTTCTTTTCAGTGCAGATGCGGGAACTAAACGGGCTTTACATCTGTTTCATATATCATTTAACATTCTTGACTGACCTTTATGGATTCACTAGTTTTCCCCATTTGATGTTTGCCAACCCATCGTTGGCGAGGTATAATTCGTGATAATAATTCTTGTTCGTTAATATCCTTTGACATCGGTCTTCCATTACCGTGTTTCCTAGTCCTGGTCCACTGCTGAGTGTCTCCCATTACCGTGTTGCCTAGCCCTGGCCCACTACTGAGTGTCTCCCATTACAGTGTTGCCTAGCCCTGGCCCACTGCTGAGTGTCTTCCATTACCGTGTTGCCTAGCCCTGGCCCACTGCTGAGTGTCTCCCATTACAGTGTTGCCTAGCCCTGGCCCACTGCTGAGTGTCTCCCATTACAGTGTTGCCTAGCCCTGGCCCACTGCTGAGTGTCTCCCATTACCGTGTTGCCTAGCCCTGGCTTACTGCTGAAGGTGTTCCTCTGCAGTAAAGCAATCACGATCAAGTCAGAGTTACAGGGTTGATTAGTTGATCTCACGTATGAGTCAGCTTCTTCTCACGTATGAGTCAGCTTCTTCTCACGTATGAGTCAGCTTCTTCAGAAATCGAAGGATATATGTAACTGCTCCAATGATACTCAGAGAATTAGTGGTCGCACTAATGTTTTTTTTGCCAGTCTTCGTAGTCTCTGACTCTTAATATGGCAGGAGGCTTCACTGAAAACGAATAAACTGCCCGGAGATAAAATAAAATCCCTCGCGAGAAGCCTACTTGTTCCTAGTTTGATCAATACGTAGGGGGAAAATTCTGGGTATTTTGATTAGCCCATGATCTCGTAATTTGCCCCTGTTCTCGTGATTGGCCCCTGATCTTTTGATCAGCCCCAGTTTTCTTGATTATCCCATGATCTCGTGGCTCTTGCTACCTAATTTTTGTTGATGTGTAACAGTCGTGGAGTCATTATATCTCGTGTCTCATTATGATATCGACTGGGCATTTTTTGCCAAGTTTTTTGTCCTATACAAGCCAAAGCTGCATCCGCTCTCATCATCACTATTTAGCTGAAGTTAATTCCCCTGTTGACTGTGTTGAAGCAGCATTCAATAATACGCATTGGAAGCTTAGGCATAAAATACCTCATTTGGAACACAAACGGCGTCCTTTGGAAATATTTTTGTAAGATGCTCACATTTTCTACTTTAAGGCAGAATAGAATCATCCGTGAAAAGACCCAACCCTCGTGGCACTCAATATCATTATTGATTCATTCCCACAGTCCATTTCTTGTGGTTGAATGTACCCATTGCCTCACGAAATTCGTAAGTGTCGTTTGTGCCCTGCTGTTAGGAAGACTATCAACACCACAGCGTACGAGTCTATTTAAACCACACTGAACAAGATACGGAACTAAAATACATTCCGGGAACACCTCACCCAACATCTCCTCCGTGAAGGTGACCAGGGAAGGTATGTGAGTGCATTTCAACTACCTCCCTCTTGCCTCATCTATTGGCCATCGAGCTCCATAGGTCGATATATCGGGCTGGGCGCAGGCAGTCTGTTTAACCGGGCAGGGCACATCAGAGATGCCAATACCCGCACCGCGTCTTCATTGTCCACATAACACGGCCTAGGATCCAGAACTGTCCGCTGGTATCCGAGTGTTGTATCATGCATGTAGCGAATGCTGTGGGCCAGCTTGAGAGACAGAACGAGTGTGGGTACGGAATCGTTTATGTGTACAATTGTTTAAAGTGTAGAAAATACACTAAATTAAAATTTATTCATGTTGATACAAATCTTCTTAGAAAAAAAATAAGGTTGGATTCCATTCGTGTATTCGATAGGCTCCATATATCACCCTATAATAAGAGGGGTGCCAGTGCCTATTGTCGCCGACCCTCCCGTCTGTGTCTCAGGTGAAATATAAAACAATTGTTGTATGACCAGTGCAAAAGATACTTTCTTGACCATCTCCTCTCTTCCTCTATTTTTCTGTCGTTGAACCTGATGACAAAACGTATTTACTGCTGCAGAAAGAATAAATTCAACAGAGGGTGTTGAAATAATCGTAGACTCTAGCATGTAGTTTCAGTGATGTAGACTTGAGACGTAGACGTGTGGATACAATTGTACGAACAAACTTTACACCACAGGCTACTCATCTTCATGCGTAATATATTACTATTACCTGTCAACAACACCATTACCCATTATCACTCTTACGTATTATCGCTATTACCTATTATCACCATTACCTATTATCACCTTTACCTATTATCAATATTACCTATTATCACCACTACCCATTTTCACTCTTACCTATTATCACTATTACCTATTATCACCATTACCTATTATCACCATCACCTATTTCAAAACGAGCCTATGCCTCGGTATGACTTGTAGTGAAAGTCGCTGCGCCACCATTGCTGTAGCGGCGTGACAAGTGCACTTACAAATCACACCATTTCGGCGTGACGTGTACCCTGGCTGCGGTCACGCAACCCATCAATCCATTAGATTAATGACGGTCACATCAGACGCGATCCATCATTCTAGAGCCTTAGTCGGTACACGCCGACATACAGAAGCAGTTCTCTCTTGTCCTAATTTAGTTATTATACTGCTGCTGTTGGTGTTCGGGGTATGGGGGAGGGGGCTGCTCCACGGTGTTGGAGAAGAGGGGCGTCGTGCATATTGAAGAGGTGAAGGGGCTGGTTGTGAAGAAAATACAGAGCATAAAGGTAGAAACATAGGGGAGAGGAGAAAGATGTAATTACCTGGTGCATAAGCAGAGATTAGGCACAGATTTGGCACACGAAACACCCTTAAACACAGGAACTAAACACCGGAAATATTTACGTTTGGTTCTATCGCATTTTGATAAACTGATTACCTAGTTTTGGAAATCTTGGCAATAAGATTACAGAATATTATTGGAGCAATAAAGAGAATATCAAGCCGGAAGTCGTGAGTCTTTCAGTAATTATTGCCATAGTAACAGTCTTCTTTATTTTGATCCTCGCTTCACACAAATCCTTGTTACCCTGTACACTCCCTCCATGCCAGACATGCTTCTTGCCCTCCCTGTTCACTCACTCCCTCCAAGTCACACATGCCCCTGCCCTCCTTGTCCACTTAACACTCTCTCCATGCAGCACATGCCAACTGCTCTTTCCTGCCCTCTCTGTTCACTTAACACTCCCTCCATGCAGCACATGCCAACTGCTCTTTCCTGTCCTCTCTGTTCACTTAACACTCCCTCCATGCAGCACATGCCATCGGCTTCCTGCCCTCTCTGTTCACTTAACACTCTTCATGCAGCACATGCCAACGGCTCTTTCCTGCCCTCTCTGTTCACTTAACACTCCCTCCATGCAGCACATGCCAACTGCCCTTTCCTGCCCCCTCTGTTCACTTAACACTCCCTCCATGCAGCACATGCCAACTGTTCTTTCCTGCCCCCTCTGTTCACTTAACACTCCCTCCATGCAGCACATGCCAACTGCTCTTTCCTGCCCTCTCTGTTCACTTAACACTCTCTCCATGCAGCACATGCCAACTGCTCTTTCCTGCCCTCTCTGTTCACTTAACACTCTCTCCATGCAGCACATGCCAACTGCTCTTTCCTGCCCTCTCTGTTCTCTTAACACTCTCTCCATGCAGCACATGCCAACTGCTCTTTCCTGCCCTCTCTGTTCCCTTAACACTCTCTCCATGCAGCACATGCCAACTGCTCTTTCCTGCCCTCTCTGTTCCCTTAACACTCCCTCCATGCAGCACATGTCAACTGCTGTTTCCTGTTCTCTCTGTTCCTTACACTCCCTCCATGCAGCACACGCCCCCTGCCCTCCTCTGGGTCGTATAGGCCACCTAACGCCCTACTTAAAGGGGCAGCCACGGCCCTCTATGCGAGCTACGAACTTGTTGCCGGTTTGGCATTCAGCGAGCAAGTTGAGCATGTTGCAAATGGTTGAGTCTGCCTTGAATATTCATGCTATCACCAATAACCAGGAGGTCATACGAAGCCGGGGTCATGTTGTCGATGGCAGAGTATTGCTGTCGATGTCAAAATATGCTCTCGATGGCTGAGCAGTGCTGTCGATGACAGAGCAGTGCTGTCGATATCTGAGCACTGCCGTCAGTAATTGAACAGTGCTGTCGATGGCAGAGCACCCTTTCGATGACAGAAAACTGTTGTTGATGGACGAGAGTATACGATGTCAGGAATTCTATTATTCATTGGAGTTATAGAGTTCATATAAATCATGTTATAGAACATTGCTCTTGATGTTGATTCTATACAGCTACTTCCGATGGCAATGTTTGTTTTGTTTGAGGCAACGCAAAGACCTTTGTTCTCGGCGCCTAACTCAGCTCGGCTAAAGGCTGACTGAACAATATTTTGTATGCTAAAGAAGTTCGTTTCGAATTCATAACAGCTCACTTCACGACCGTTCTACTAGTCTCCCTACATTACACCTCACTTCACGACCGTAGTACTAGCCCCCTACATTACACCTCACTTCACGACCGTTCTACTAGTCTCCCTACATTACACCTCACTTCACGACCGTTCTACTAGTCTCCCTACATTACACCTCACTTCACGACCGTAGTACTAGCCCCCTACATTACACCTCCCTTCACGACCGTAGTACTAGTCCCCCTACGTTACACCTCACTTCACGACCGCAGTGCTAGGCAACTACGTTACACCTCACTTCACGACCGTAGTACTAGCCCCATCGGTTACACCTCACTTCACGACCGTAGAACTAGTCTCCTGCGTTACACCTCACTTCACGAATGTAGTACTAGCCTCCTACGTTACACCTCACTTCACAACCGTAGTACTAGTCCCCCTATATTACACCTCACTTCACGACCGGAGTACTAGTCCTCTTACGTTAAACCTCACATCACGACCCTATTACTAGTCCCTCACGTTACACCTCACCTCATGAACCTAGTACGTTACACCTCACCTCATAAACTTAGTACTAGTCCCCCTATGTTACACCTCACCTCATGACCCTAGAACTAGTTCCCCTACGTTACACCTCACCTCACGACTCTAGTACTAGTACCCCTACGTTACACCTCACCTCACGACTCTAGAAATAGGCCTGTACGTTACACCTCATCTCACGACCC
Source organism: Gammarus roeselii (assembly GCA_016164225.1). NCBI lineage: Eukaryota > Metazoa > Arthropoda > Malacostraca > Amphipoda > Gammaridae > Gammarus > Gammarus roeselii. The sequence goes on along the minus strand of SDVV010039889.1, from coordinate 5,092 downwards.
TAGTACTAGTCACCCTACGTTACACCTCACCTCACGACCATAGTACTAGTCCCCCTACGTTACACCTCACCTCACGACTCTAATATTTGTCCTCCTACGTTACACCTCATCTCATAACCCTAGTACTAGTCCCCCTACGTTACACCTCACTTCACGACTCTAGTACTAGTCCCCCTACGTTGCACCTTACCTCATAACCCTAGTACTAGTCCTGTCACGTTACACTTCACCTCACGGCCCTAGCTCTAGTCCCCTTACGATACACCTCACCTCACGACCCTAGAACTAGTCCCCTTAGGTACACCTCACCTCACGACCATAGTACTAGTCCCCCTACGTTACACCTCATCTCACGACCCTAGTACTAGTCCCTCTACGTTACACCTTACTTCACGACCCTAGTACTAGTTCCCCTACGTTTCACCTCACCTCATGACCCTAGTACTAGTCCCCTCACGTTACACCTCACCTCACGAACCTAGTACAAGTTCCCCTACGTTACACCTTACCTCACGACCCTAGTACTAGTCCCCCTACGTTACACCTCACCTCACGACTCTAGTACTAGTACCCCTACGTTACACCTCACCTCACGACTCTAGAAATAGGCCTGTACGTTACATCTCACCTCACGACCCTTGTACTAGGCCCCCTACGTTACTCCTCTCCTCACGACCTTAGTACTAGTCCCCCTACGTTACACCTCACCTCTCAACCTAGTTCCAAGCCCCCTGCGTTACACTTCATCTCACGACCCTAGTACTAGTCCTCCTACGTTACACCTCACCTCACGGCCCTAGTACTAGGCCCCCTACGTTACACCTCACCTCACGGCCCTAGTACTAGGCCCCCTACGTTACACCTCACCTTACGGCCCTAATACTAGGCTCCCTACGTTACACCTCACCTCACGACCCTAGTACTAGGCTCCCTACGTTACACCTCACCTCACGACCCTAGTGCTAGGCCCCCTACGTTACACTTCCCCTCCCGACCCTAGTACTAGGCCCCCTACGTTACACCTCACCTCACGACCCTAGTTCTAGGCCCCCTACGTTACAGCTCACGTCAAGACCCTAGTACTAGGCCCCCTACGTTACACCTCACCTCCCGACCCTAACACTAGGCCCCATACGTTACACCTCACCTCCCAACCCTAGCTAGCACTAGGCCCCCTACGTTACACGTCACCTCCCGACCCTAGCTAGCATTAAGCCCCCTACGATACACCTCACCTCCCGACCCTAGCTAGCATTAGGCCCCCTACGTTACACCTCACCTCCCGACCCTAGTACTATGCCCCTTATTTCCATGCTGTTTCCCGACAGTTTAATTACTTTTTGCTGACTACTTCCTCCTCCATTCGCAGTATTGGCATCTGTCGTGCTCCTGGCACATGCCGGGCCTTGCAGGCCGCCCAACCGGTATACCGACGCGTATTACCAACACCTGGCACGCTCGCAGACCCTGTTGAATATGCAGTTGGTGTGTGTTTCTTTGCATATACGCATTTTGAATATTCCGGTTTTATTCAGAGATTTTAAAGCTCGTACGTTATATACTCATGTTTAATTCAACCGTACAGGCAAGCAGTGTAAACACGCTGTACGCTATTAAATGCAATGGCTCCACAAAACAAAGTGTTAAGTTTTTATTAATTTATTGCTACGCAAAACAAATACTTCATGTTATAGACCTCTCATTTTCTACGCTATTTTTTGAGGCAACACCGCCTACATATACGCTGCTAGGCCTCCTTCACATATACAGGCCTTCAATACGCTCCCCCATCCGATAGTTCTCTCGTCAAACTCTTGACTCAATGTGGCGATGTAACCCCGTATGAGGATGGCAAGTATTTCGGGAATAGGACGTGGTGAGTTGACAACAATCCAGTCAGCTTGAGACCTGGCTTGATATGACGAGGTAACACCGATCCAGACAGCTTGGGCCTGGCTTGATGTGGCGAGTTGACACCGATTCGGGCAGTTTGGGGCCTGGTTTGATGAACTTTTGGGTTTACATAATCGTGATGTCAAGACTTCGGGGAGGGAGGTAGTCAGCCATCAGTTACCCTGATGGCTGATGGTGGGTCGGCGGTTGATGGGTGAAGAACAATAGTTCTAGTTTGCTTCGACAGTTGTTAGATGTTGTGAAGGACAGAGCGTCAGAACTGTGTAACCAGTGCGATGCAGTGAACATTGCCTGTTAACGCTTCAAGTGTGGCTGGATAAGTTAAGGCAAGGGATTAGCAGGAAATAGTTCCTAGTTTGGTGTTAGATAAATCTACAGCCTTCATTCTGCAGGCACATGCTGTCAAGTGAGGGAACGCAGTTTCAGTATCAAACTACGAAGCTCATTTAACTCTGAATTAAACTGAATGGTTTTGTAATGCGCCCTCAGAAAGAAAGTAGTGGGGATTTGAATGATTTGGAACAGCTGATGTTCGTGTTTGGCATTTTCTAATGTCGGTTCCCTTGTCAAAGGTCAGCGTGAAGAGTATATTGTCAGGATTATTGAAATTGTAGTTAACAAACGCTGGACATGGAAAATAATGGGCCTAATAAGTTAACATGCAATTTATGCAAGTAATAAATGCTGTCTTCAGTACAGCTCACGCTGAATAAGGTTGGGTATTTATTGCCTGAGTAGTGTGATATTTCTGTAATTTTTTTCAACCCCTAATTACACGGAATAGAGTTTAACACGCTTGTGTGTTACTCTGATGAAGATTGACTTGCTGGTGCGTTACTCTGATGGAGTTTACCACGCTGGTGTGTTACTCTGATGGAGTTTAACACGCTGGTTCGTTACTCTGATGGAGTTTAATACGTGCTACACTGATGTTGCACGTTGTGCTTCTCTGATAGAGTTTAACACGCTGATGTATTACTCTGATGGAGTTTAACACGCTGGTGTGTTACTCTGATGGAGTTTAACACGCCGATGTGTTACTCTGATGGAGTTTAACACGCTGGTGTGATACTCTGATGGAGTTCAACACGCTGGTGTGTTACTCTGATGGAGTTTAACACGTTTATGTCTTACTCTGATGGAGTTTAACACGCTGGCGCGTTACTCTGATAGAGTTTAAAACGCTGATGTGTTACTCTGATGGTGTTTAACACGCTGACGTGTTACTCTGATGGAGTTTAAGTCGATGGTGTGTTACTCTAATAGAGTTTAACACGTTTATGTGTTACTCTGATGGATTTCAACACGCTGATGTGTTACTCTGATGGAGTTTTTACGCTGATCTGTAACTCTGATGGGGTTTAACACGCTGGTGTGTTACTCTGATGGAGTTTAACACGCTGGTGTGTTATTCTGACGGAGTTTAACACTTTGATGTGTTACTTTGATGGAGTTTAACACGTTGATGTGCTACTCTGATAGAGTTTATACCGTTGGTGTGCTATTATGATGGAGTTTAACACGCTGTGTGTTACTCTGATGGAGTTTAACACGTTTATGTGCTACTCTGATGAAATTTAATACGTTGGTGTGTTACTCTGATGGAGTATGCACGCTGGTGTGTTACTCTGATGGAGTTTAACAAGCTGGTGTGTTACTCTGATGGTGTTAAACACGCTTGTGTGTTACTCTGATGGAGTTCAACACGATGTTGTGCTACTCTGATGGAGTTTGACACGCTGGTGTGTTACTCTGATGGAGTTTAACACGTTGATGTGCTATTCTGATGGTGTTTAACACGCTAGTGTGTTACTCTGATTGAGTTTCACTCTGATGGAGTTCAACACGTTGATAAGTTACTGTGATGGAGTTTAACACGCGGATGTGTTACTCTGATGGAATATAACACAGCTGATATGCTACTCTGATGGAGTTTAACACGTTGATGTAATACTCTGATGGAGTTCAACACGCTGATGTGCTTCTCTGATGGAGTTTATCACGTTTATGTGTTACTCTGATGGAGTTTAACAAGACCATTTATTACTGATAATATTTACTCGAACACTGCAGGTAACCGTATTTTCGTCTGATTTGTTTGATGATCGGTGCCTGGAAGCACTTGGTCATTGGTCCGTGTTCAGGTTTATGTGCCTGTTTTGTATTATTCTCGTTCTCCTAAATGAATGAAATATATAATTCATATCACTTGGTACCAAAACATTTACTTGAAAGTGTGTTTGGAATTGACTACTGAAAGGGGTTTCCTAACGTTACTACACCATAGACCTGCTTATGTGTGTAAGCGTTTTGTTAAATACACGTTCACCTGTATAGGTAGTTACGCTTAGTATCTACACTCAACAATGAGCACTTGTCCTTCATGGGTAAACATCGAAAGGATCTGCTGCTCAACACCAGCTTCCGCTCCATTCACCAGCTTCCGCTCCATTCACAGGTTATCTATCTCCACTGAAATTTCTACGAGGAATGCCATTCCTTGTTAAATCATTCGCCGCCCCTGCCCCACCAACTCTGGCATTTAGGACCCCATAATATATATCCACGTTGTATTGCCATCCAAATTTCAATTCACACACAGACTTATCCAAAAATGCTTCCTCACCTTCTCACCCTTCCCGTTGCCTGATCGATTAACACGCGCCAACCGCCATCTTTCGGTACCTAACTTAACCTATTGCCAGATCAATCGGACTCACGCTCTTTTCACTCCATAACGCTACTAGCCAACCGATCACTCAATAACAACATTACCACTTCTCTTGCCCATCCATCCTCCAAGTCCGACCTCCACCGACTTACCACACCAAACTCACATTCGTTCCTGCCTTTCAACTTAGTCTCACTCAGCATTAACACATCAAACTTCCTCCTCACAAACATCTCACCAATTTCTCTCCTCTTTGCTTCATCTATTTTACAACCACACACCTCAGTAACCTCGCTCTGCCACAATTTGTGGCTCCGACACGCAAAGGGACCGGTAGCAAATATTATTACACCCTGTCACAAGGAAATATGTTTATGATTCACCACTGCATGTCCCATAGCCACATGACATACGGCAGGCAGCAACTAAATTCAGCACATTAAATCAAATCAAATCAAATCCTTTATTCAAGTAACACATGTTTATAACAAAATACTAACTTATATA
>SDVV010039888.1:0-10586 GCA_016164225.1 Gammarus roeselii | reverse complement strand
ATATAGTAAGGCGTGAGCAACGAACCACCCATAGTAAATATGCACACTAGTGCGTAATGAAAAAAATAAAGACCACAACACACAAAGAGGGGTCATAAGAACACAGGTTAATTACATATCGTCTATACCTTCCCACTGACACATGGAAACGGTCCCATTCTAGAGTTGCTCCTGATACAAGAAAATATCGCTTTGATATTCCAACTGGCGTTAACTCTTTGAACCAATGACCAGGCATTGCAACAAGTTGACCCTCGCAGATGTAGAGAAATGAACAAGTAACTCTCACCCGGGGTCAGTGACCTTTGGTTCTGGGTCCTCGTGGATGGTGAAGAAAGCTCCCCTGCGTCCGGCAAGGCACGTTGAAGGAGTCTGCTAGAAAACTTGGGGAAGTTCGTCGAACAGCTAATACTGGGACACGAACTGGAAATGTCTGTAAACTCAGGGGTCTATATTCCTTGCTACTGAACTATGACGATTTGAAGCACTTGGAGAAATGTCACTCGTTGTAGACTCAGGGTCTATGGGATTGCTAACGAACTATGACGATTTGAAGCACTGGGAGAAATGTCACTCGTTGTAGACTCAAGGTCTATGTGATTGCTAACGAACTATGACGATTTGAAGTACTGGGAAAAATGTCACTCGTTGTAGACTCAGGTTCTAAAATAATTTCTAACGGGAAACTATGGTTTCTAACTGGAGACTACAGTTCCTAACTGGAGACTACAGTTATTTGCAGCCCTTGGAGAGAACTTGGCATCGGAGGGCTGTGACAACTAACTCGACTGCAGGACGTTATATACGTGTCTCCTCACATCTCGCGTCTATTCGATGTAACCTCTGACTACCTGGTGACTCTGTCTTATATAGTCCAAAACGTGACGTCATCGCCCACCACTCGCCCGGGAACAGGCTGGTGGTCCTCCTCTAACCAACGTCGCAGTCGCACTAGGCTAGTAACACATATAAGTAACAAATAGGCTTATGCCAACATCCTACCGTTTACATAGCGACCAGGCTTCACGAGCTCTCATCGTACCCTTACCATCTCTGCAGCTCAACACCCGATGACCAGTTGCTCAGGGATCGCTGGCCTATCCGTACTTAACAAAACAGCTCATTGCCAGCCTCTCGACCGTGCCTTATATGTCACACCTGACTCAATCGAGAGCATTCCTATTCATGATTAAGACCCTAAGGCCTCCAGACTCTGGCGCGACGCTCGCCTGGTCAGTCCGTCTGGTTTTTCTGCTACCGAAGCGCTGAGTCTGCAGTCTCTCGACACAGGCGCCAGTCTGTCCAACAACAAGTCGCCGTTCGTTCAAAACAATGGCCACCACCTCAGCGGTTCTTCAGATCGGACAGCGGCTTGCAGGTCACCCCGTGTCTGTATCTTTCAATCAGGATCCCGCAATCTGTATCCTGCAATCTGCATCCTGCAATCTGCATCCGGCGATCAGGATCCCGCTACACCTCCCCCTCGTACCTGGACTCGGGATGGTTCTGGCAGTCGTGGCCAGGCCGAAGCAATTTGCACTTGGAGACTGATCAAATGGTGCTATTTGGGGCCATTAACACCCCAGACTGAGTGTGGCTGTTCGTGCTGGAGCGGATGCTGTCACGTTCGACCTCGCGGTCGCCGTGGAGCGTGACATGTGGGCGGGTAGAGGTTTGAGGTCAATCGGTGGGGTCGTCCTGTCCGGGCCCCTCATCAGTCTGTGAGCAACTCGTCCTACCACGTCCACATCAGCTCGACAATCATCTGTGGACAGAAGTCCCATCGGGATCAAAGTGGACTTGGGAGGCTTGTAGGACACAAAATTATTTAATGGGCACAAAGAAGGTCGGACAGGCGGAGGGAAGGGGGCAGGGAACAATCTAGGTGTTCTGTGAGAATAATTACAATTTTGTGAAAAATAACTCGTGTCAGGCCGCTTGCACCTCCTACAATACCAACAGGTGATGTAGCACACTATCATAGATACCAATAGTATTGCCACTAAGGCAAAACCCCCAATACTGTATTTGTGGCGCTCTGTGTGAACCGTTGTGAGTACGTCGACTATATCAGCCGTACTATTTAGGGAGGACTTTACATTTGAGAGTTCCCTCAGGATGCTGTCTAGTACTGGCCTCGGCCTCAAAGTTGGCAACTGGACGCGGGGAATGGGAATCGGGACTAATCTCCTGTCGATCGAGGTGTAAACATGTCGCACCGTGGACACACTGAAAGAGGGTGCTGTTAATGAACAGGGGGCCCCCTTTAATTCTATGAATTCGGGTGCTTTTCCCTAATCATGACAGTCCAGCATTGCCCATTCCGGTCGGGGTATAAATAAATAATAATTCCATCCCTTCCGTCGAGTTACCACACGGGTCAGGTTTGCGCGCTCCATCTCACAATGAAGTTGTGAGGCATTTAACACGCTCTCTACTGAACAAGAAGGGTTTGCCTCTACACTCAGCTGTATTGTGGGTGAACATACATACTTGTCCTCCCTCACCGCACACCTTCCCAGATCAAGGTTCTCTACAAACTTCTTCCTGTCGTTCGTTATAGCCACGTTCTTGGCCAAGTTGCTAATCAAGTAAGTTTGATTTGTGTCCGAGTCGTCCACTGGAAACGTTTCCAGCGTGACCACGGACATCGCCTGCTTGGCAACAAAGGGTAGGAGTAGAGCATAAGTTTCGTCCTTCATCATTGGTTTTAACTCAAGCATCGACAGTACGTTTGTAAAGTTCCCCTCGGAAAAAGCGTACGGGAACGAGTAGGCATCCCTAAATAAAGTTATCCCTTCATCTGTAAGTGCTCTTAATTGATCGTATCCCAAAATTTCTGGCACTTCTCCCAACCTCATAAGGGCAGCCTTATCATCGGCATCCATGGACACTAGGAGAAGGTACTGAATCCCCTCCCGAAGATTTATGACGCCGTTGGTGACGGTTACATACAGGTCCAACTCACCGAGTTGTTCGTGTCCAACTCACCGAGTTGTTCGTGACCTGGCCTGGCCTGATCAACAAGTGTGGTAAGAGTGGCTTGGACATGATGGAAGTTTACGTTAATCTTCTGGATGGAAGTTATCACACCCTGGTTTGCATCTGCGAATTTTTCCTTCAAATCTTCAATGTCCTTCTCCGTTGCCACTCCCAGCACAGATTTTAACAGGTCACAGCCATTATTCAGCAACCCTCGCCTCCCCTAACAACACTTATATCTCTTCCCCCTCTGCGGTTACACTACTTGACATAGACGTCGGCCTTGTTTCTCCTTTTGTTGCATTTGCCATTCCTGCCCTAGCGCGGCCCTACTTTCTCCTCCAATCTCGCTCCAACGCACGTAGCGAAAGAGTGTTTAGGAGGCGCAATACCTCTTAGCCCGCGCGTGTCAGCAACACCCGGAAATGGTATGACATTGCCTGGATTGCATCAAGAACCGCCGCCTGATGGGCCTGGGTCATCGACACCAATCCTAACGCGTCGACCAGTTGTACGGCCCTCTCAAACAGCTCAGCTGCTGACCGTGCGACGAAGGACTTCGATTGATACTCCAGTCGCACGACCAGCTGCTCTTGCACGAAGGTCACGGTACCGTCGGCCAAGGCGATCACTCCATTTCCCGGCACATGCACTTTATCGTCAGCCCCCTCGGTACTTCCCCGGCTTGGAGCGTCGGGCGAACTGAAAGGAAGCAGCACCAGAAGCAGCAGAGGCATGAGTTGCAGGACCATCATTTCGCCTACAACACAAAATTTCGGTCTTAATTCTAACTTATACAAAAAAATGATATGGGAAATAAAAAATATTATTCTAACAGATGCGCGTTATAGTAATTATATCTTTTTACAAGACGGCCGTCCAGGTTTCTTCAACGGAGAGAAACGTGTTCGTCGTCTGAAATTCGTCGTGAACGAGTAACAATTGGTTCACGTGCGAATGGAGGCCTATCCATGGCCTCCACTACCGGCGCATCTACACCTTCAGGGGTGTCCTGAACTGCAAGAGATTTGGAAACAGGTGTCCCCTCCTCCTCGCTGTCAACTCCTGCGGCTGGTTTGTCCAATACATCATACCCACCTCCCCGTGGCCTCAACAAGGCCTTTGTACTAAAGGGGGATAGCATGGCAAAATATCATCTAAGTGAACTTTGCGAATTTTATCCAAAATGACGTGTTGTTAGGTGTAATTGTATGGTGAAAGTATTTTTGTGACCATGAATGGTCCTTCCCATCTGGGTGACAGCTGTGGATATTCTGTTGGTTTCAGATGATACTTGGCGTAGACTCTCTGGTTCAGAACTAGACTTTTGCGATCTTTTGCACGCACGTTGTGTTTCTGTTGGTATTTTACTAGTTCGTTGTAAATACGGTTTCTGACGAACGCATGAGTCATTTTGGCCTGCCTCTCGCGAATACCTGAACCTTCGTAGTTATACAGATACTCAAACGGTTCTGGACCGTCCCACAAAGCTACGTGTTTCCGGTCGTAATCAAACAGAACATAATGAGGATTATCTCCAATGGTGTTATTAAACGCTGTATTTATGGCGATCATGACTTCGGGAAGAAACAAGTCCCATTCTGTCGAGAACTCTCCGCAATGAATACGCAGCAATTTTGCGATTGAAAATTTTCGGTTTTCCACGGTCCCGTTTGCAGCCGCTCGATACGGGGTAGTGTTCACCTTTCTAACGTGGAAATGTTCGCACAGGTGCCTCATCACCTCGCTCACGAACTCCAATGCATTATCGGATATAAGTCGGGACGGGGCGCCGTAGTGCACGAACAACTGTTCTCTGAGGGCACGCGCAACGGTCTCGGATGATCGGTCAGGAATCGGTACTGTCACTAAGTATCGTGTGAGAAAATCAACAAATGTAAGAATGTACCTATTTCCAGAACTAGTGATTGAGAGTGGTCCCATGATGTCCATTCCGACCACTGCCCACGGTCTCGGTGGCAATGGGTAAGTTCGGACGGGGCTGCTCTGAGCAGGCAAATGATTGTATCTCTGACACTCCGCGCAACACTTAACTATTTTGGTGGCCAAAGTGACCATGTTTTGAAAGTAAAAATGAGTCAGAAGTTTGATTAGGGTTCTGTCTACCCCGAGGTGTCCGAATTCAAACGAATCGTGGCATAACAGTACAGCTCTTTGGATCAATGTTTGTGGTACGACCACTGTCCAGTATGTGACCTCTTCGCCGCATCTTTGCACAGTGATACGTCGGTGCAGAATATTGCTACTCGACATGTAGTTCTCCAAACCTTTAGGAGAGCCTGTGTGAGTTGTGATAGGCGTTTCCGTAGTTAGGTGTGAAATGTATGTGGCTAATTTTAGGTCCTTTCTCTGTCCTTTAATCAGTTCTTCTACCGTCCAGGCCAATGCAGGGACTCGTTCCTTCAGAATCTTTGGGAGAGTTTTGCCTTCCTGCACATTCGCAATGTGCGACGGCATTTCGTCGTAATCTTCCTTATCGGCTATCTCTTTCAGATCTTCGCCATCCTACTCCAATGCGGGAAGACTGTAAGGGGGGCGGGGCAATGCATCGGCTAGGTTATTTAACTTGCCTTTCATATACAACACCTTTGGACTGTACTACTGTGTCAATACCGCCCACCTGCCCAGCGCACCTACTGGCAAACATTTCCTGAATAGGAACGACAGTAGACGATGATCGGTGTAGATAGTAATTTCGTAGCCGTATACCAGGTAACGAAATGTCTGTAGGGCCCATAAGACTGCCAGGGCTTCTCTCTTGGTCGTGGAATAACGACGTTCTGTCTCTGACAGAGATGGGGTGTAATTTACTACTGGAGTCGGGTTGCAGCAACACGGCTCCCAGTCCAACGTTTGACGCATCGGTAAACATGTAAAATGGCACGGAAAAATTTGGGAAACTGAGCACCGGTGCCTTCATCAAACATTCTTTTAATACTTGCATGGATTCCTGTTGTTCGGCCTTCCATGCGAACGGTTGACCATTTTTAACAATTTGTTTAAAGGGTCTGCAATACATGAGAGCTCTGAAATGAAACTCCTGAAGTAACTCAGCAGCCCGAGGAATGACCTGACTTGGTCTGCGTTCGTGGAAGTTGGATAAATCCTGATAGCTTCTAGGTGGTCCGGGTGCATCTGGATTCCTTCGGGGCTTACAAGATGTCCCAGGAATTTGATCTCTCTTTTGAGGAATTCGCATTTGCTTAGCTTTGCTCGCAGGGATGCCGCGCGCAATTTTTGTAGCACTTTCTCGGTGGATGTCGATTGAGCGTCGATAGTTGGTGACGCTATGATGATGTCGTCTAGGTACGTCAGAGCGTGAATGTCCAGCGCTTCTCCGAGTACTAGGGCGATACATTTTGAAAAAAGTTGGGGGGTGAATTTCAGCCCAAACGGCATTACCTGGAAATGGTAGTGCCCCTTCCGTGTAGTTGACGCGGTTTGTTTGGTCCTGCTCAGCCACCGGCATTTGCCAGAAGGCACTCTCGAGGTCGATTGATGAGAAAAACGCGGCGTTTGACAAGGACTGCAGCAATTCTGGTATCCTCGGTAGTAGGTGTCGCGAACCAGCGACGGATAATCGATTTAATTGACGGAAATCAACCCAACAGCGTGGCGTTCCGTCCTTCTTCCTGACAATAATCATCGGGGAATACCAGGCACTGTCTGTGGAACGATAACCATCCGATCCAGCATATCATCAATCAAGCCGTCCAACTCGGCTATTTGCGAATGTGGTAGTGGATACTGTCGTTCGTTTACGATCCCTGCTTCCGGATCAGTGGGAATCTTGCACTCCGTAACACTGGTCTTACCTAGTGGTTCTCCAGGCTTTGCGACAACGTCGCGATATTTATTCAGGAGTCGGACTAGCTTCCCGCGAAGTGGTGGATCAGCGGGGGTATCCACTTCGTCTTCCATAATGGGTGGCAGTCCTTTTAATTTGAGTGGCTTGACCACCAATGGTTCGTCCGCACTTTGATGCACCACATTGGCGTTCTCGATGCACGCTCCTAGAGTCCATCCGGTAGAGTAATATCCCAAATCTCTCAACGGAGTCAATGCGGCCAGTCGTGTTCCTTTAAGTACCTTCAAGTCCATAGGAGAGGCATTGAGCAATAATAGTAGTACTGATCCTTCCTTAATCTTTATCAGAGCCTCGAACACCAACAGACCAGAGTCCACGGACCCGCGATGAATTGTGTACTCGCCATCGGGAATTTTTCTGTGGACACGAAAGATTCGCTGTCCGAGTTGTCCAATCTCAAAAGTATCCGCGGCGTGCACAACAAGCTCTGTCTTGGGTTTGATTGGAGTTATGGGGGTAAATGTAGAATCAATGTGAAGCAATTTCGGGTGTTCTGCTATGGTGTTCGTGTTGTATGTTAGCGGGGTTTGGTTCAAGTCACTAATGGGGATGTTGTATGCTTTGTGGTTAATTTCTATTGTTAAGATTTTGTTAGAAAAATCGATTTTCGCCTTACGTTTGTCCAGCAGGTCTGTGCCAATCAATAGCTCATAAGGAGCTGCATGGCACTTATCAATTACGACCACCTGATGGGGGAAAGATACTTGGTTCTTCGCTTGAGGGGCTGAATTGGACGAACCCCTCGCCTTGCAGTTACCCACATTTGGTTTTACTGTAATTTGAATGTTTCGTGTACCCAACACGGGTATGGCCTGTCCGTTAAAGTCAGTCAGTCGGCACCCCAAGGGGTCGAAGAGCTAGAAAGATCCTCAAGCACTCCAGCCTTAATGACTGTCTTACCGGCACCCGTATCTAACAACCCACGCCCACGTCGGCCATTCACTACCATGGTGACCATAGGAATCCGGATTTCCTTTTCCGAATTTAAAGAGCTGTGAGCAGCTTGCTCATTTACGACCAATAACCGGTGACTTTTACTCTCCAAAACGTGACCACCTTGTTGTTGTAACACACAACACCGTCCACACCACTCACCAGTCACAGTCTCACTCTCATCCCTGGGACTGTCGAGCCCTGCTACTGACAAAGGGTTCTCAGGATCATTCAGAGGCTTAACCGTTGACGTACTAAGTAACGAGGTGATCAGTCCCGCTGCAGTATTCTTGGAAGCATACGCTGAATGTTGCTCTCCCAATTTGGAGAGGGAATTAGAGTCCATCGAACTAACAGAGACATCAGGGAGACAGGAGGCTAGCTGGGCCTTCCTTGTGTCGAGCCTCCTTGACAAGGAGTTTGCTTCGGACTTTATAAAAAATTCCCTCACAAAAATTCCCTCTCATTTTGGTTTTATCGGGCCATCTCGTCACAAAATGCCCCAACCTGCCGCAGTTGAAAAATTTCTACATACTAATTTGGAGCATTTCGGCAGTCGTCCAGAGTATGTCCCTGTGCCTTTGCACTTACATCTCCTTTCCGAATATCCCCCTGATTTCGCTTCATAGCCTTCTTCTGGCTCTCCCTCATACGGGACTATCTCCACACACGGGTTCTCCGTGTCTTGACTAATTGTATCTCCACCACTAACCATAATTAATAGGAGGGCCTCACGCCCAAACCTCTTAGAGTACATCCTATACAACCACCACATTTATTTATTTAAGGAGGCCTCACCCCCAAACCTCTTCGAGTATATCCTCTATACGAGTCATACCTCAAATATGAGTCATAACTCAAACACGAGTCATAACTCTACCACGAGTCACGTCACTAGCACTAGTCATACCACTACCACTAGTCATAACTCAAACACGAGTCATAACTCTCTTACTTCGAGTCCGTGAGGAGAACCACGGCAACTAGGGTTATAGACTATTCTACCTGATCCCTGCTTTCCCCCTGTAACTATCTGGACCCTGGAGGATCGCCTTTATCCCAATGACCTCATTCTGAATCTCAGTCATTTAATCCTTAGAGTCATTCACTGCTTGTCTCAGCACGTCATTCTCTCTGAACGAGCAGACGGACACCTGTCTCGTGTCAAGTGCATTCGTCCCTCCTGTCATTTCACCACCATGTTAGTCCGTCAAGGTCATACGTCTAGCCCCAGTGGCGTCAATCAACCGAGACGCCATAATGAGTACTTACCAAGCAACAACAAGAACTGCCTTTCATGGCCGCTGACCTAGTGCCACCTCACAGTCTGGACGTATAAAATATAATGTAACACAGAATTTAATAGCCTCTAACAAACTGGTATGATTTTGCGCGGTGACATCATTCACCGGAATAATAAGGAACCTTGCGTACAATGCTGTGTGTTCACTTTCTCTAATGTATCCTGTGAACTGAAGCATCTTATCCCCTTGAATTAAGTTAATCTGAGGTGTGGGAACGGAGGGTTCGCCATCGCGTCCACCACATTTCAAATCGATACTCGAGTGTTTCTTGCACTCTTTCAGGCTATCACGTATCAACTGATGCCAATTTAATTGAGGCTCATACGATTTACTCAAAAACGTCGAGAATTTTCCATAGACTACCAGTCAAAAAATGTTTGCCACATATTGAATTATTTTAAATGACACCACTCTCCACTTAACTATCTATAAATTATTATCTAATGATTATCCTATCGCGAATTTTTACCTCAATAACTACAGTAATTCTACTCCAACTCCACTGAATTTACAACGGTTTTTAGATATTCCACTGACTATCTCATTATTCATTAAACCCACGTTGTAACCGCAAAACGTGCTACAAAAGCAACAAATTTCCTATGGACTGCAATAAAACCCAGCGAAACTGTAGAGCCCTGCTGCGGCGTTTGTTCCACTAAACTTTCTCACGGTAATACTTGTCTACCGCCAGTGCAACTCTACCTGGTTATCTGGTTATAGTTTATTTGTCTTTATGACCGTGACCAACATCTTTATCTCTCGTTAAAACAGATTTACGATCTCATCTGAGTTTTTACCAAAAAAAAATCACACGACCTGCAGCCACTCGTTGCCAAGCCCTCCTTTATTTCAGCCACTCAACCAAATTTCACCTCCACTTGCATGGAACGAGAGAGAGAGAGAGTGTTCTGCCTGACCACTGATAGAAATAGTAAAACCCACACAAAGACGCAGCGTTGTATGGAAAATAAATGGAAACAGTGAGTCACACTCTGATTCACTTGTGAGGTATATCAATCCTCCCCCAGGGCACCAGTGTGTGGCCGCCATGTCAGTTAACTATTTTATTAATGACCGACGGTTTGTGAGTTCACCTGACCCAGTATGAGGTCTAAGGTGTTCACCTAAATGACACTCACCCGTTACTCAGTTGAGTGGGTCAGGAAGATGATATATGTATATATAATATTACAGCCACGTTCCATACAACTCTGAAGTTCTACATGTGGGGAATTGAAACACTTGGTGAAACGTCAAAACATAGCTATACTTTATTTAAAATAAAGAAGTCCGGAGACTGATGATTTGTTCCTCTATCCGCACAGATGACAGCCTTATATAGAATATGCACTCCGTCATATGAGTACCACCGCTATAATATAAAATGCACAGAAATGGCGCACGCAGCAAACCACAATAGCAAAAAAAAGTAACACACAGTAAAACACAAGCACGTAGGCCTAATAGAGACCGCT
>SDVV010039887.1:0-10586 GCA_016164225.1 Gammarus roeselii | reverse complement strand
ATACAGTGCCAGACCAGTAACATCTTAAGAGGACAATGAAACCAATGATAAGAAATCAGCTATTGTGCCCGACAGTCATTCTGGCCCTGGGCCACCGACCGAGGACTAACCAGTGGCTTCTCGGAAATCGATCAGGACCCGATCAATAAACTGAGCCTCATCAAGGCTTTCAACAAGGATTCGCTTCTCAAATTTGTCTCTGGCAGGCGTCACTCTCATCTCTGCCCTAAATTGATGTTCTACAACCACCTCATCGCAGTTGCCGCTTATCGAGTATATGCAATATGGCGGCCATCTCTTCAGACGAATCACATTCTACTCATCTATAACATAGAGAAACTATACCAAAACTGTCGTTGGGAGAGTGTGTATGAGTATGCGTTATTTTTCTCTAACATCTATAACACGGTTATCAAGCTGTCTCTTTCTAATAATTATAAACATAGGTATTTGGCAGTCGAACCAAAACAGTACAATACTCACCAAAGCTTGCATCACAGCTTTAGTCGTGTTGGATGACTGAGTGGTCAGCATACTGGTCTCGAATTAAGGCCACGCGAAATCTAGCTTGGCGAGGACTGAAATTTTTCCAATGATGAAATCACTTCTCATTTACTTCTATGACAACTTTCCAGTCCCTTTCAGCCGATCCTAAAATCCTAAGCGTATTATATGTCCCTCGATAGTTCCCTCCCCCTCCCTCCCTCCGCATGCCTGTCAGTTCTAATCTCCATCACCGTTTCCGGGGTTTATGTAATGAAGGCCTTAGCCAAAACATTTTAGTTAGGCCCTCTTTAAAGTGACCTATCTAGTCACCTATTGCTTTCTTTTCCGTCCAATGCTGTCTCAGCTACGTATCCAATATGAGTCTCAAATGCTTATCCGTCACACATTCGCTGAGTCCAGACTATCCAGAACGGCTCCATCCGCGTTGCTACAGTTTCGCATTAAATGGCCGCCATTGACAGCCGACGCCACTTCCTGGTGATGAGACAGCGTCTGAAACTATGCCTGGACTACAAATCGTCTTCACTGAAAATGCAGATTTGATCTGAATCTATTACAAGTCCGATAATTTGTTGGGCCATCCACTGCTAGGCGTTCTAACTTTTCGTCAAGTTCATTTCCAATAATTCTTTTCTCGATTGAGTTTTTTTGCCTCGTTTGGGCTAGACGTTTATAATACAATTATTGTTGGCAATAAATTTTTACCAAACCGCCGTAAATTTGCCAGTTATCGTGATGACATGGGTTATGGCAAAACTCGTGAACAAAGAATATCATTATCTATGATACCTCGTCTCTCGTTGAAAAAAATCGCTAACCCAAGAGTTTCTCATGTATTGTACCATGAGTGGGTGTTACCTTTAAATTTCTAATATAACAGCGGTAGATTGCTGAGAAGTCACCTAGTAAAGCATTGTAGAGTTCGTTGTTATGCGACAGTGGGCTTTGATTGGTCCTACTGTAGACATAGTATCCTAGTAGGTTTAGGAACTTCTCATAGATTTGAACGGATACCGTAATATTATTACTTGTTATGCATGAACTCAGTGTTAAATGTCAGATATTTTCGGTATGACTGTTGTTTTAGTATACGATCTAAGTCATGAACCAGATCACCTTAGGAGTTAATGTACATGATTATTTATATATCTATAAATTACAAGATCAGTAATGCATATCGGCATCATGTATTAATTTACCATACACCTTCCATATTGGTGTAGGATTTATCATCTGGGTGTTATAGGATAAACCGTTCATCTTACTTAATCAATGCTGCTTAGACCATAGTAGAGAAACTTACTTAGCTATTTTATTGCTGTTATACGTTTTGACCGGGTATCATATGAAAATAACTGTATTTGATATAAATTCCCCTATTTTTCATGTAATTTTGTGTATGAAATACGCTCAATTAATGTAGTGGTCCAAGATATTGGTAGATTTTTTACCTCTCGACATTGGATTTGGGTTTTGTTCCAAGTCTGTTGGTACCGTTGCCGGTCATATACAGGGTCGTCAATACCGGCACTATGTAGATACATTTTACCGGTACAATAAGATTTTTTGTCGTATTGTTGGGTTTGTTGCTCGATTTATTAGATGATCAGTTTAATGCCAAGTTTCATTGTTTATTACCTAATAAAGGGTATTGGTATATGAATACTTAACCTGATTTTTCTTACCATTTGCGTCTATTAAAACATATATTGAATAAACCCACTCTAAAATCTTACTACAGATCTGTGATGTAAGATCCGCAGTCAACAAGGTCTAAGATATAAATCACGCCTGAAGTACATAATTAGCAAAATATATATCAAAGTACGACAACATAGATCAATATCAATTAATGCAAGTTTGATACTTTTATATGATTAATGCTTTTATATGATATTGATATGTGTGAAACTCTACACTTGGGCTGTAAATATAACATATCATTAGCAGTTTGAATACACTTCTCCAATTTGATCTAGTAAATATCATTTTGCAGATGTTTAGATCCCAGAATTTTTATTGATATCCCTGTTACATGTTTGGATGAGACTCAGCAGGTAGGATCCAAGTGAACTAATACACTTTTTTAATGTGAAACAGTTTTCCGCGATGTTAGGTTCAAAGATCTAGTCATCCTAATCAACTCAGCCCATAACTATATATTTTCATTCAAATTTGATGGTTATGATGGATATTTAGTCAATATTATGTGCGATGTACACATCAAATCCCTCCACATGGCTCTATTTAACTCTATTTAACACATCAAATCCCTCCACATGGCTCTATTTAACACACCAGGTACACTCATATGCGCTTTGTACTTATATGCATGGCCGGTGACGGTATAATGACAGCGTATACAGGGGTCGATACCGGCACAATGTAGACACATACACACATTTGTGTTCATGTACAGGGTTGGTTAGCATCTGTAGCGTTTTACCTTTAATCTATGATTTTTCTATTAGAACACAGTTTCTTGCTTATGTTACAAGATATTTAATGTGGATCAGCTGCACGTAATGTTAAGTTAAAAGAACTAATCATCATAACCTATTCTAACCTTTTCTAACCAAGAATTATGTATTATCGATCGACTTTTCATGCATACATATGATACTTATTCATCGATTTATGATATATTCATATCCATCGTCTCCATTTGGCTCTACATTTTGATCTATCCTTTGCAGTTTTGATATACACTTCCAATTTTGATCTAGCAAATTTCATTCATTTTCATATGCAAATTACACCGTTTGCTTTGATCGTTATACCTATTTTCATATGATTCTTGATTTTTACATGTTATTCACACATATCAAAACCTAACCTAACCTTACCTTATGTATGGTATTCAGTCATTGATATATACATATAAAGCCCTCCAAACGACTCTAAATATAGCTTTATCATATATGTTATGTATCCGTTGTCACGCTCAACCCATATTAGTTAGCAGAGCAAACCCATTTTCAAACTTAGATGGATTGAAAGTTACAAGTAATTCATATATGTATCCAGCTTTTTACAAACGGACACATGGTTCTCACACTAGGTTTTTCTTATTTTACTTCAACACCTCCACTTGGCTCTACATCCTTTGACGACTTGCATCTATGATTTGCCTTTTCTTTCCTCTAATTTTCATATTCTTGACGATGACTTTGTTCTAGATGTCACCACACATTACTGGTGGATTTATGTTTATTCATTTTTTTTCACAGATTTCAGACCTCCGTAACCCCATCACTCCCGAACAAACGATGTCTCAAGCTATACCCCATCCTTCCACAACAGAACCCTAAACTTGTCTGAGCAAGATCCGATTGGACTCTGATTTATAACCTACCAATCTGTAACACATCTAGATCATTCACCCACCCCTCCCCCAGGATATGTTTATGGCAATGTTCAAATTGGTCATGAGCGACATTCCCAGCTTCGTTTTATACCGTGACATTTATTCTCCTACTGATTTCGACAATCCGATGGTACCTCCGACTAACTGACTTGATGGTTTTTATTGCGATTCATTACTTAATCTTTGAGTTTAGGATAATATAAACATTTGATACAGGATTTTCATTGTTTATTTTTAGTTTTATTGACATTATTTACAGACCTTTCTGGCATCATCAATGGCATCTATCTCGTATTTTTTTATTTAAAACAGCATGGTTTGTACATCCAACCATACCCATCATCACTATATTTCAGTTTTCTCTCAAAATTCTTCATATACTCCATCATATCTTTGATGCGAATATCGAAGGCTGTTGCATTCCCGTGAGTCCACGAATGTATTGCTTCTTCTTCTTGAACCTTAATTATTCGAAACTTCTCCAATTCAAAGTCATTCTGATCTTGCTAATTGGACCATACATGAAGGTTAGGTTAGGTTAGGTTTTAATAGGTGTGAATAACTTGTAAAAACCATGAATCATATGAAAATAGGTATAACAATCAAAACAAACGGTGTAATTTGCATATGAGGATGGATGAAATTTGCTAGATCAAAATTGGAAGTGTATATCAAACTGCAAAGGATGGATCAAAATGTGGAGCCAAGTGGAGAGGATGAATATGAATATATCATAAATCGATGAATAAGTATCATATGTATGCACGAAAAGTCGATCGATAATACATATTTTTCGGTTAGAAAATGTTAGGTTAGGTTAGGATTATTAGTTCTTTTAACCTAACATGGCGTGAAGCTGATCCACATTAAATATCTTGTAACAAAAGCAATGGGCTTTGTTCTAATGGAAAAAATTCTAGAGCAGAGGTAAAATGCTACAGAAGTTCACTGACCCTGTATATGCATACAAATGTGTGTATGTGTCTACATTATGCCGGTATCGACCCCTGCACACGCTGTCATTATACCGTGACCGGCCTGCATATGTGTACAAAGCGTGCCGTGTGGAGCTTCGTAAAATAGAGCTGTGTGGAGGGATTTGATATGTACATCGCACAAAATACTGACTATATATAAAACAAAACCATCAAACTTGAATGAAAATATATAATTATTGATCAAGTTGGTTATGATGACTAAATCTTTGAACCTAACATCTCGTGAAACTGTTCCACATTAAAAAAGTGTAACAAATTGAAGTGCATTTGTTCTCTTGGATCGTACCTGCTGAGTCTCATCCAAACATGTAACAGAGATATCGATAAAAATTCCGGGATCTAAACATCTGCAAAAGGATATTTGCTGGATCAAATTGGAGAAGTGGATTCAAACTGATAATAATATGTTAAATATACAGACCAAGTGGAGAGATCCATACATAGCAATATCAGACATAAGCATCAAACTTGAATAAAAATACATAACTATTTGTTAGGATGACTGTTGGGTTAAGTTGCCTAGGTATTAATGTATATGGCAGTGTATGGCAACCCTTTTTGCATTCATTGATATTGATCAATGTTGTCGTACATTGATATATATTTTGCTAATTAGGTAACTTTGGCGTGATTTATATCCTTGATCTAGTTGACTACGGATCTTACATCCCAGATCTGAAGTAGAATGTTAGAGTGAATTTATTCAATATTCGTTATAATAGACGAAAATGGTAGGAACAACACATCCAACACTATAAAAAAATCATATTCTAGGAGTAAAACCATACATAAGACTTGCTAACGCTTTAACACCCATATGAATCACTAACATATGCGGAAAGCTACAGTCTACTATCGAGCGAACTCCTAACATAACGTGAAATTAATCGATATTACTAGACTTGTAACACACAAAGTGAAAAAAATATATGTATGTAGGTACATAAACTGCAAAAGATTGGTAAAACTATAGAGCTAAGTGGATAGATTTGATATGAATAAAGTCTAAATCAATGAAGAAATACCTAACATACGTATGAAAACTGTGAAAAATATATAATTCATGGTTAGAATAGATTAGGTTAGGTTGGAATGGGCTAGGTTTACAGCCCCTACATCACAAACCTATAAAGAAAAATGCTACTGGTGTTGACCGACTCTGTATATGCCTATAAATGTGTGTGTATGTTCTACATAGTGCCGATATCGACCCTGTATATGCCTACATGGAGCCGGCAACGGTACCAACAAACATGGAACAGAACCCTAATCCAATGTCGAGAGGTAAAATATCTACCAATATCTTGGACCACTACATCCAATGAAGCGTATTTTATACATAACATTACATGCAAAATAAATGAATTTACATCAAATACAGTTATATTCCAATCATAACCGTTCAAAACGTATAACAGCAATAAAATAACTAAGTAAGTATTTCTACAATGGTCTAAGCAGCATTGATTAAGTACAATTTACGGTTTATCCTATAACACCCAGATGATAAATCCTACACTAATATGGAAGGTGTATGGACAATTAATACATGATGCCGATATGCATTACTGTGTTATGATCGGCCTCCGCTGACACATATTTTATATAACTTGGCTAACCAAACATTGCCATCGAGAGGTGCGTAGTGTGTGTCCTAGAAACAGTGTAGGCCTTAGGCCTGTTAACCCCTAGCTTAAGTTACACGAAGAAAACCCCTGCCTTGCATATTTTTGATTCCCCTCCGATGTTTGTTTAAGAGAAACAGGTGGTTCCCTTGTGGATCGTATAACGTCGGAGACGTTGACGAGTTGAGGGCCATTTGCGCATCTTGTAAAACTCCGTGTGTCAGCAATCGTAGGGACTAGATCCAATAACACTGTTTAGCTCAAGGGGATCATATATGGTAAACAATAGATGGGAGGAGCCTGTACATTAGTTAACGGACTCAATTGTAGTGTACCAATGAGGTCTGGGTATTAGGACGCCCCGCCTCTTTAGATGGTCCAAAAATGTGAATGGTTTCCTTATTGGAGGATTTCTTCATACACCTACTCAAGGCCCTCCCATATTATTCATGGCGCAGACCCGAACGATAGAGGGCAGAGCACCAGACACTTTCCATCAGCTGCAGCCATCGGGCAGAGCTGGGACACACTCCAGCAGATGAAGCCTGCGGGTGTAGGCTCCTACTCTACCCTACACTCGTCTTACACTTAATACATTTCTTTTTGCTGTTCATTTACACTGTTGTTTCTTTGTGTCTGTTATTTCATATAATATTCAGTACTCTATTCATAGAGTAACTATTGTCATGTTACTTTGTTCCAATGCAATCCTATAATAATATTTTAAAAACACTGTTTAATCATTCCTACTTTGCTTTTACCCGATTATCACAACCTGAAAATCTTTACCATAACAACTGATCTTGTAATTAATAGAAATATAAATAATCCTATAATTTAACTCCTAAGGTGATCTGGTTCATGACTTAGATCGTATACTAACAAAACAGTCATACCGAAAATATCTGACATTTAACACTGAGTTCATGCATGACAAGTAATAATATTACGGTATCCGTTCAAATCTATAAGAAATTCCTAAACCTACTAGGATACCATGTCTACAGTAGGACAAATCAAAGCCCACTGTGGCATAACAACGAACTCTACAATGCGTTACTAGGTCACTTCTCAGCAATCTACCGCTGTTATATAAGAAATTTAAGGGTAACACCCAGTCATGGTACAATACCTCAGACATACCATGCATCTGTTTAGTCCATCATCTCTGAACAACGTCGAGCAAAGTCAAATCCTGACATAACCCATAATCTATACACAGATACAGTTGTCAAGAATGGGCCTGACATGAGTCACAAAGAGTGTGGCTCTAAAAACCTGGGCTTCTGTTCACTGACGATCTAAGTAAA
Organism: Gammarus roeselii; assembly: GCA_016164225.1. Taxonomy (NCBI): domain Eukaryota; kingdom Metazoa; phylum Arthropoda; class Malacostraca; order Amphipoda; family Gammaridae; genus Gammarus; species Gammarus roeselii. Next base: position 2,779 of record SDVV010039887.1, on the reverse strand, counting down.
TCACGACAACGATCAGCAGCTTGTCGCATAACCTCTCTAACAAAACCATGGAGCTTAAGATTGACATCCACAGGAACTTGAAAATCGCGTTGAACATGGATGAACTCCAAATTACTACCAAAGAGTGTAAACCACCTCTACACCAAAACCAATCCATCCAGTAAATCTTCTTCTAAAACGTTAAACTACACACTTGCTAGGGTTCAATGACGAAATCACACAGAGGTGCAGTATGGATTTACACCTCATAAACATACATTCCTATGATTATCGTGGAAAAAAATCATTCAACAATAATATAATAACTACGTAGTTCTCTACTCTGCTCTAATTAACAATAACAATTGTAATACATATACAAATAAACATATACAAAACAAGCTTGGCCTAGGGGACTCTCTAACTCCTCCCAAACATTGAAGAATGGTCCCACAAAAAACATACAATAAGCTAACAACAAGACCAAGTTTGTAACAAATGGAATCTTCTATATCCATAATATCCACGTCAAACATTGTACCAGGATGTTATAATAAAGCAAGAACCAGGAGTTATAATAAAGCAAGAAGATCAATTCTCTACCAGACCCAAAACATACATTAAAAACCATGATGTACGAGAAAAAACTAGCATATAATCAGCCAAACAACTAAGGTGAATAAGTTGCCAAGACATGCGAGCAACATACGCTGAAACCTATAGTAAATGATGTGGAATGCTTGTACTTTTATATTCTAAACAAATCTGGTGAAATTATTCTCCAACTCAGTCCAAAACAGGGTTTAAGTAACTCTTCTTCAACTAAAGTAGCCACGGCTTAACCGTATCAGAATGCCATATACATACATAAAAACTACCAAAATCATGTAATAACCTACCAATTATGCCTGAAATATTGTGCTACATGGAAGATGCAAACCTAAAATATCCTAAATATTCCTATAACTATTAAAAAAAAAAATGCAACATATATCGAACGATCATCACTAAGCATACATAACACAATAGAATAACTAACAATAAATTCATATTCATAGTTACTGTCGCTATAGGGTATCCTACCGGTACTCGTTATACAAACAATCGTGATAAAACAACTCAACAATCTACATACGCTTGATAACGAATCATTTGTAACATGGTAACACCGATATATCTGTTTCAAAACTGGATAATGCGTTATGGGGTAGATAAATTCTCGTAAAGAAGCTACTGCATCCTAAGAAATATATACATCAACCCGTCAACTACCATAGTATTAAACCATACTATACCTATAGATATTATATACATATGAAAGAAATAGATGGAAAACACAAAACGTTGGCTAAATTCAATATCAGGCTGGTACCACACAGGGCCGATCGCACACTAAGGCTGCAAATCGAGTTATAAAATATTCCTACCACACTATTCATATAAACAGTATTTACAATACATATATGATGATAAACGAACAAAACATACAAAATATCCCAATCCAACCGCTAAGAACTCACCAATCAACCTCTGAATTAGTCAATTATACCCCAACTAGATATGAATACAAACATATATGTACAGAAAAAATATATAGAATCATTAAACCAGACATATATATATAGTGATATAAACACTGAAACATAGCAATCATGCCACGGAAATTACTGATAAGACAAAGAACAGCTAGAAGCAGTCTCACCTAATTTTCCAAAGCGCATGCAACTTTTCGCCTAGGGGGACCCTTACCGCGCCCCTCCCCTACAAATGTGCTATAACGAAACTCCTACCAGCAACGAATACATATTTAATGAATAATAGTAAGGAAGAAGGTATGCCCCGATACAGGCATCTAAATGAAAAAAATACCTAAATACAATAAACACTTATAATTTATATAAATGTCCGTCCACCCCTTCCACCCCTTAGCGTCGCCCATCACCTACCCACCGCTAATTAAGCCCTATATTATTCCTTCACTTAGGTTTCGCGGGACTTGTATCTACTCCTGAGACGGTATGATTCTCCGTGTTCACCATGCGCCGTCTTTTGTACAGCCCCACCCCTCTTCACCCGTCAAACGCTCTGTGTTAGCACTCAAAGAAAGGCGTATTGTAACCAGTAGCTGTCGTACTCCTGCAGTTATCGTACAGAATTGTGGTAAGTGATCTGCTCGTTAGTTCAATTTTAATTAGCAAAAATGTATGATTTAAATTGTTTAGGCCCATGAAAAGCTAACTTGAATGGAAACGGTGTTTATAAACAATTTTTTTCGATTTGGTTCTGTCGTAGAATGGATACAAGTCAGGAGACACAGTATGCACATTTATTTACATTGTAGCTATTAATATTATACTAATGACCCGCAGTGACAGTGAAACCCAAATTAGTCCTTTTATAGCTGTTTTGATCCTATGGCAATAATAATAATAGTATTAGTAATATTGATAATAACTCATTCTAAAAACATCGTATATTAACACCTAAAACCTACTCAATTTCAATAACATTACTACCCACATTACAACAGCTATAAACAACATAAATTCAATAACATCCCTTCCGTACATTCACGACACCAACACAATACCCGTTAAGCCCTCGACACAAACATAATCCCCTTTAATCCCGCAGCACCCGAGAGGAGGGATGGCGCCACTACGAGCAGCCACCGTAAACCCGCTTTAGTAATATTTCACGTCGTGATTTTTATATTCCATACACCATGATTTTGCTGTCATTCCACATCGTGATGTTATGGTCATTCTGCACCGAGATTCCGTAGGCATAAATATATATA
>SDVV010039885.1:0-10587 GCA_016164225.1 Gammarus roeselii | reverse complement strand
CTGACTACGTTCACTCCCTGAACTGTCGTGTCTGTATCATGTACAGGGTGGTGATAGTGCCACAATAATGAGGCCTGACTATGTTCGCTTCCTAGAACTGTCGTGTCTGTATCATGTCAAGGTGGTGATAGTGCCACAGTAATGAGGCCTGACTACGTTCACTCCCTAGAACGGTCGTGTCCTCATCATATACAGGGTGGTGAAAGTACCACAGTAATGAGGCCTGACTACGATCACTCCCTAGAACTGTCGTATCTATATCACGTACAGGGTGGTGATAGTGCCACAGTAATGAGGCCTGACTACGTTCACTCCTTAGAACTTTCGTGTCGGTATCATGTCAAGGTGTTGATAGTGCCTCAGTAATGAGGCCTGACTACGTTCACTCCCTAAAACTATTGTGTCAGTATCATGTACAGAGTGGTGATAGGTTCACAGTAATGAGGTCTGACTACGTTCACTCCCTAGAACCGTCGTGTCTGAATCATGTCAAGGCGGTGATAGTGCCACAGTAATAAGGCCTGACTTCGTTCACTCCCTAGGACTGTTGTGTCTGTATCATGTACAGGGTGATGTTAGTGCCACAGGAATAAGGCCTGAATACGTTCACTCCCTAGAACTGTCGTACCTGTATCTTGTACAGGGTGGTGACAGTGCCACAGTAATGAGGGCTGGATCCGTTCAGTCCCTAGGACTGTTGTGTCTGTATCATGTGCATGGTGGTGATAGTGCCACAGTAATGAGGCCTGACTACGTTCACTCCCTAGAACTTTCGTGTCTGTATCATGTCAAGGTGGTGATAGTGCCACAGTAATAAGGCCTGACTACGTTGACTCCCTAGAACTGTCGTATCTGTATCGTGTTCAGGGTGGTGATAGGGGCACAGTAATGAGGCCTGACTACTTTCACTCCTTAGGACTGTCGTGTCGGTATCATGTTAAAGTGGTGATACACATTAATGAGGCCTGACTACATTCACTCCCTAGAACTGTCGTATCTATATCACGTACAGGGTAGTGATAGTGCCACGGTAATGAAGCCTGACTACGTTCACTCCCTAGAACTGTCGTATCTGTATCATGTACAGAGTGGTGATAGTGGAACAGTAATGAGGCCTGACTACGTTTACTCCCTAGAACTGTCGTATCTGTATCATGTCAAGGTGGTGACAGTGCCACAGTAATGAGGCCTGACTACGTTCACTCCCTATAGAACTGTCGTGTCTGTATCATGTACAGGGTGGTGATAGTGCCACAATAATGAGGCCTGACTACATTCACTCCCTGAACTGTCGTGTCTGTATCATGTACAGGGTGGTGATAGTGCCACAATAATGAGGCCTGACTATGTTCGCTTCCTAGAACTGTCGTGTCTGTATCATGCCAAGGTGGTGATAAGGCCAAAGTAATGAGGCCTGACTACGTTCACTCCCTAGAACGGTCGTGTCCTCATCATGTACAGGGTGGTGAAAGTACCACAGTAATGAGGCCTGACTACGTTTACTCCCTAGAACTGTTTTGTCTGTATCATGTACAAGGTTGTCAGAGTGCCACATTAATGAGGTCTGACTACGCCCACTCCCTAGAACTGTCATGTCTATATCATGTACACGGTGGTGATAGTGCTACAGTATTGCGGCCTGACAACGTTCACTCTCAAGAACTGTCGTGTCTGTATCATGTCAAGGTGTTGATAGTGCCTCAGTAATGAGGCCTGACTTCGTTCACTCCCTAAAACTGTCGTGTCTGTATCATGTCAAGGTCGTGATAGTGCCACAGTAATGAGGCCTGACTACGTTCACTCCCTAGAACTGTCGAGTCAGTATCATGTACAGGGTAGTAATAGTGCCACTGTAATGAGGCCTGACTTCGTTCACTCCCTAGAACTGTCGTGTCTGAATCATGTCAAGGTGGTGATAGTGACACAGTAATAAGGCCTGACAACGTTCACTTCCTATGACTGTTGTGTCCGTATCATGAACAGGGTTGTGATAGTACCACAGTAATGAGACTTGACTACGTTCACTCCCTAGAACTGTCGTATCTGTATCATATACAGGTTGGTGATAGTGCCACAGTAATGAGGCCTGACTACGTTAATTCCCTAGGACTGTTGTGTCTGTATCATGTACAGGGTGGTGATAGTGCCTCAGTAATGAGGACTGACTGCGTTCACTCCCTAGAACTGTCGTGTTTGTATCATGTCAAGGTGGTTATAGTCCCACAGTAATGAGAACTGACTACGTTCACTCCCTGAACTGTCGTGTCTGTATCATGTACAGGGTGGTGATAGTGCCACAATAATGAGGCCTGACTATGTTCGCTTCCAAGAACTGTCGTGTCTGTATCATGTCAAGGTGGTATAGTGCCACAGTAATGAGGCCTGACTACGTTCACTCCCTAGAACGGTCGTGTCCTCATCATATACAGGGTGGTGAAAGTACCACAGTAATGAGGCCTGACTACGATCACTCCCTAGAACTGTCGTATCTATATCACGTACAGGGTGGTGATAGTGCCACAGTAATGAGGCCTGACTACGTTCACTCCCTAAAACTGTCGTGTCTGTATCATGTCAAGGTCGTGATAGCGCCACAGTAATGAGGCCTGACTACGTTCACGCCCTAGAACTGTCGTGTCTGTATCATGTCAAGGTCGTGATGGCGCCACAGTAATGAGGCCTGACTACGTTCACGCCCTAGAACTGTCGTGTCAGTATCATGTACAGGGTAGTGATAGTGCCAATGTAATGAGGCCTGACTTCGTTCACTCCCTAGAACTGTCGTGTCTGTATCTTATACAGGTTGGTGATAGTGCCACAGTAATGAGGCCTGACTACGTTCATTCCCAAGGACTGTTTTGTCTGTATTATGTACAGGGTGGTGATAGTGCCACAGTAATGAGGACTGACTGCGTTCACTCCCTAGAACTGTCGTGTTTGTATCATGTCAAGGTGGTTATAGTCCCACAGTAATGAGAACTGACTACGTTCACTCACTAGAACTGTCGTGTCTGTATCATGTTAAGGTGGTGATAGTGCCACAGTTATGAGGCCTGACAACATTTACTCCCTAGGACTGTTGTGTCTTTATCATGTACAGGGTGGTGATAGTGCCACAGTAATGAGGACTGACTGCGTTCACTACCTAGAACTGTCGTGTTTGTATCATGTCAAGGTGGTTATAGTCCCACAGTAATGAGAACTGACTACGTTCACTCACTAGAACTGTCGTGTTTGTATCATGTTAAGGTGGTGATAGTGCCATAGTAATGAAGCCTGACTACGTTCACTCACTAGGACTGTTGTGTCTTTATCATGTCAAGGTGATGTTAGTGCCATAGTAATGAAGCCTGACTAAGTTCGCTCCCTAGAACTGTCGTGTCTGTATCATGTACAGGGTGGTGATAGTGCCACAGTAATGAGAAATGACAACGTTTACTCCCTAGAACTGTCGTGTCTGTATCATGTCAATGTGGGATAGTGCCACAGTAATGAGGCTGACTACGTTCGCTTCGTGGAACTGTCGTGTGTGCATCATGTCAATGTGATGATAGGGCCACAGTAATGAGGCCTGACTACGTTCACTTCCGGGGACTGTTGTGTCAGTATCATGTATAGGGTGGTGATAGTGCCACAGTAATGAGGCCTGACTACGTTCACTCCCTGAAACTGTCGTTTTTGAATCATGTCAAGGTGGTGATAGTGTCACAGTAATAAGGCCTGACTACGTTCACTCCCTAAGACTATTGTGTCTGTATCATGAACAGGGTGATGTTACTGCCACAGTAATGAGGCCTGACTACGTTAACTCCCAAGAACTGTCGAATCTGTATCTTGCACAGGGTGGTGATAGTGCCACAGTAATGAGGGTTGACTACGTTCATTCCCTAGGACTGTTGTGTCTGTATAATGCACAGGGTGGTGAAAGTGCCACAGTAATGAGGCCTGACTACGTTCACTCCCTGGAAGTGCCGTGTCTGAATCATGTCAAGGTGGTGATGGGGCCACAGTAATGAGGCCCGACTACGTTCACTTGCTAGGCTGTCGTGCCTGTATCATGTCAAGGTGCTGATACACAATAATGAGGCCTGACTTCGTTCACTCCCTAGAACTGTCGTATCTGTATCACGTACAGGGTGTTGATAGTGCCACAGTATTGAGTCCTGACGACGTTCATTCCCTAAAACTGTCGTGTCTGTATCATGTCAAGGTGGTGATAGTGCCACAGTAATGAGGCCTGACTACCTTCACTCCCAAGAACTTTCGTGTCTGTATCAAGTCAAGGTGTTGATAGTGCCACATTAATGAGGCCTGACTACGTTCACTCCCTATGACTATTGTGACTGTATCATGTACAGAGTGGGGATAGTGTCACAGTAATGAGGTCTGACTACGTTCACTCCTTAGAACTGTAGTATCTGTATCATGTACAGGGTGGCAATAGTGCCACAGTGATGAGGCCTGACTACGTTCACTTCCCCGGACTGTTGTGTCTGTATCATGTTCAGGGTGGTGATAGTGCCACAGTAATGAGGCCGAACTACGTTCACTCCCTAAGCCTGTTTTATCTGTATCATGTACAGGGTGGTGATAGTGCCACAGTTATGAGGCCTGACTATGCTCACTCCTTAGAACTGTCGTATCTGTATCATGTACAGGATGGTGATAGTGCCACAGTAATGAGCCTTGACTACATTCACTCCCTGGAACTATCGTATCTGTATTATGTGCAGGATCGTTATAGGGCCACAGTAATGAGAACTGACTACGTTTACTCCCTAGAACTGTCGTGTCTGTATCATGTCAAGGTGGTGATAGTGCCACAGTAATGTGGCCTGACTACGTTCACTCCCTAGAACTGTCGTGTCTGTATTATGCCAAGGTGTTGAAAGTGCCATAGTATTGAGGCCTGACTACGTTCACTTCCTAGAACTGTCGTGTCTGTATCATGTCAAGGTGGTGATAGTGAAACAGTAATGAGGCCTGAATACGTTCACTCCGTAGAACTGTCGTGTCTGTATCATGTCAAGGTGGTAATAGTGCCACAGTAATGAGGCCTGACTACGTTCACTCCCTAGAACTATCGTGTCTGTATTATGCCAAGGCGTTGATAGTGCCATAGTATTGAGGCCTGACTACGTTCACTCCCTAGAACTGTCGTGTCTGTATCATGTCAAGGTGGTGATAGTGCCACAGTAATGAGGCCTGACTATGTTCACTCCGTAGAACTGTCATGTCTGTATCATGTCAAGGTGGTGATAGTGCCACAGTAATGAGTCCTGACTATGTTCACTCCTTATAACTGTCGTGTCAGTATCATGTACAGGGTGGTGATAGTGCCACAGTAATGAGGCCTGACTACGTTCACTCCCTAGAACTGTCGTGTCTGAATCATGTCAAGGCGGTGATAGTGCCACAGTAATAAGGCCTGACTTCGTTCACTCCCTAGGACTGTTGTGTCTGTATCATGTACAGGGTGATGTTAGTGCCACAAGAATGAGGCCTGACTACGTTCACTCCCTTGAATTGTCGTATCTGAATCTTGTACAGGGTGGTGACAGTGCCACAGTAATGAGGGCTGGATCCGTTCATTCCCTAGGACTGTTGTGTCTGTATCATGTGCATGGTGGTGATAGTGCCACAGTAATGAGGCCTGACTACGTTCACTCCCTAGAACTTTCGTGTCTGTATCATGTCAAGGTGGTGATAGTGCCACAAAAATGAGGCCTGACTACGTTCACTCCCTAAGACTGTTGTGACTGTATCATGTACAGGGTGGTGTTAGTGCCACAGTAATAAGGCCTGACTACGTTGATTCCCTAGAACTGTTGTATCTGTATCATGTTCAGGGTGGTGATAGGGGCACAGTAATGAGGCCTGACTACGTTCACTCCTTAGGACTGTCGTGTCGGTATCATGTTAAGGTGGTGATACACATTAATGAGGCCTGACTACATTCACTCCCTAGAACTGTCGTATCTATATCACGTACAGGGTAGTGATAGTGCCACGGTAATAAGGCCTGACTACGTTCACTCCCTAGAACTGTCGTATCTGTATCATGTACAGAGTGGTGATAGTGCCACAGTAATGAGGCCTGACTACGTTTACTCCCTAGAACTGTCGTATCTGTATCATGTCAAGGTGGTTACAGTGCCACAGTAATGAGGCCTGACTACGTTCACTCCCTATAGAACTGTCGTGTCTGTATCATGTACAGGGTGGTGATAGGGCCACAATAATGAGGCCTGACTATGTTCGCTTCCTAGAACTGTCGTGTCTGTATCATGTCAAGGTGGTGATAAGGCCAAAGTAATGAGGTCTGACTACGTTCACTCCCTAGAACGGTCGTGTCCTCATCATGTACAGGGTGGTGAAAGTACCACAGTAATGAGGCCTGACTACATTCACACCCAAGAACTGTTTTGTCTGTATCATGTACAAGGTTGTCAGAGTGCCACATTAATGAGGTCTGACTACGTTCACTCCCTAGAACTGTCATGTCTATATCATGTACACGGTGGTGATGGTGCTACAGTATTGCGGCCTGTCAATGTTCACTCTCAAGAACTGTCGTGTCTGTATCATGTCAAGAGGTTGATAGTGCCTCAGTAATGAGGCCCGACTACGTTCACTCCCTAAAACTGTCGTGTCTGTATCATGTCAAGGTCGTGATAGTGCCACAGTAATGAGGCCTGACTACGTTCACTCCCTAGAACTGTCGTGTCTGTATCATGTCAAGAGGTTGATAGTGCCTCAGTAATGAGACCTGACTACGTTCACTCCCTAAAACTGTCGTGTCTGTATCATGTCAGGGTGGTGATAGTGCCACAGTAATGAGGCTTGACTACGTTCACTCCCTAGAACTGTCGTATCTGTATCATATACAGGTTGGTGATAGTGCCACAGTAATGAGGCCAGACTACGTTCATTCCCTAGGACTGTTGTGTCTGTATCAAGTACAGGGTGGTGATAGTGCCTCAGTAATGAGGACTGACTGCGTTCACTCCCTAGAACTGTCATGTTTGTATCATGTCAAGGTGGTGATAGTCCCACTGTAATGATGCCTGACTACGTTCACTCCCTAGAACTGTCGTGTCTGTATCATGTCATTGTGATGATAGGGCCACAGTAATGAGGCCTGACTACGTTCACTTCCGGGGACTGACGGGTCTGTATCATGTCAAGGTGGTGATAGTGCCACAGTAATGAGTCCTGACTACGTACACTCTCTAGAACTTTCGTGTCTGTATCATGTACAGGGTGTTGATAGTGCCAGAGTAATTAGGCCTGACTACGTTCACTACCTGAACTGTCGTGTCTGTATCATGTACAGGGTGGTGATAGTGCCACAATAATGAGGCCTGACTATGTTCGCTTCCTAGAACTGTCGTGTCTGTATCATGTCAAGGTGGTGATAGTGCCACAGTAATGAGGCCTGACAACGTTCACTCCCTAGAACGGTCGTGTCCTCATCATGTACAGGGTGGTGAAAGTACCACAGTAATGAGGCCTGACTACGATCACTCCCTAGAACTGTCGTATCTATATCACGTACAGGGTGGTGATAGTGCCACAGTAATGAGGCCTGACTACGTTCACTCTTTAGAACTTTCGTGTCGGTATCATGCCAAGGTGTTGATAGTGCCTCAGTAATGAGGCCTGACTACGTTCACTCCCTAAAACAGTCGTGTCTGTATCATGTCAAGGTCGTGATAGCGCCACAGTAATGAGTCCTGACTACGTTCACGCCCTAGAACTGTCGTGTCAGTATCATGTACAGGGTAGTGATAGTGCCACTGTAATGAGGCCTGACTACGTTCACTCCCTAGAACTGTCGTGTCTGAATCATATCAAGGTGGTGATAGTGACACAGTAATAAGACCTGACTTCGTTCACTCCCTATGACTGTTGTGTCTGTATCATGTACAGGGTGGTGATAGTACCACAGTAATGAGACTTGACTACGTTCACTCGCTAGAACTGTCGTATCTGTATCTTATACAGGTTGGTGATAGTGCCACAGTATTGAGGACTGACTACGTTCATTCCCAAGGACTGTTGTGTCTGTATCATGTACAGGGTGGTGATAGTGCCACAGTAATGAGGACTGACTGGGTTCACTCCCTAAAACTGTCGTGTTTGTATCATGTCAAGGTGGTTATAGTCCCACAGTAATGAGAACTGACTACGTTCACTCACTAGAACTGTCGTGTTTGTATCATGTTAAGGTGGTGATAGTACCACAGTTATGAGGCCTGACAACATTTACTCCCTAGGACTGTTGTGTCTTTATCATGTACAGGGTGGTGATAGTGCCACAGTAATGAGGCCAGACTACGTCCATTCCCTAGAACTGTCGTATCTATATCATGTACAGGTTGGTGATGAAGCCACAATGATGAGGCCTGACTACGTTCATTCCCTAGGACTGTTGTGTTTGTATCACGTACATGGTGGTGATAGTGCCACAGTAATGATGCCTGACTACGTTCACTCCCTTGGACTGTTGTGTGTATCATGTACAGGGTGGTGATAGTGCCACAGTAATAAAGCCTGACTACGTTCACTTCCTAGAACTGTTGTATCTGTATCATGTACAGGGTGGTGATGAAGCCACAGTAATGAGGCCTGACTACGTTCACTCCCTAAAACTGTCGTGTTTGTATCATGTCAAGGTGGTGATAGTTCCACATTAACGAGGCCTGACTACATTCGCTTCATAGAACTGTCGTGTCTGTATCATGTACAGGGTGGTGAAAGTGCCACAGTTATGAGTCCTGACTACGTTCACTCCCTAGAACTGTCGTGTCTGTATCATGTCAAGGTGGTGATAGTGCCAGAGTAAGGAGGCCTGACTACGTTCACTCCCTAGGACTGTCGTGTCTGTATCATGTCAAGGTGGTGATAGGGCTACAGTAGTGAATCCTGACTACGTTCACTCACTAGGACTGTTGTGTCTTTATCATGTCAAGGTGATGATAGTGCCATAGTAATGAAGCCTGACTAAGTTCGCTCCCTAGAACTGTCGTGTCTGTATCAAGTACAGGGTGGTGATAGTGCCACAGTAATGAGAAATGACAACGTTTACTCCCTAGAACTGTCGTGTCTGTATCATGTCAATGTGGGATAGTGCCACAGTAATGAGGCTGACTACGTTCGCTTCGTAGAACTGTCGTGTGTGTATCATGCCAATGTGATGATAGGGCCACAGTAATGAGGCCTGACTGCGTTCACTTCCGGGGACTCTTGTGCCAGTATCATGTACAGGGTGGTGATAGTGCCACAGTTATGAGGCCTGACTACGTTCACTCCCTGAAACTGTCGTGTCTGGATCATGTCAAGGTGGTGATGGTGTCACAGTAATAAGGCCTGACTACGTTCACTCCCTAAGACTATTGTTTCTGTATCATGTACAGGGTGATGTTACTGCCACAGTAATGAGACCTGACTACGTTAACTCCCAAGAACTGTCGTATCTGTATCTTGCACAGGGTGGTGATAGTGCCGCAGTAATGAGGCCTGATTACGTTCACTCCCTAAAACTGTCATGTCAGTATCATGTACAGGATGGTGATAGTGCCACAGTAATGAGGCCTGACTACGTTCACTCCCTAGAACTTTCGTGTCTGTATCATGTCAAGGTTGTGATTGTGATACAGAAATGAGGCCTGACTACGTTCACTCCCTATAACTGTCGTGTCAGTATCATGTACAGGGTGGTGATAGTGCCACAGTAATGAGGCCTGACTACGTTCACTCCCTAGAACTGTCGTGTCTATATCACGTACAGGGTGGTGATAGTGCCATGGTAATGAGGCCTGACTACGTTCATTCCCTAGAACTGTCGTATCTGTATCATGTACAGAGTGGTGATAGTGCCATAGTAATGAGGCCTGACTACGTTCATTCTCAAGAACTTTCGTGTTTGTATCATGTCAAGGTGTTGATAGTGCCACAGTAATGAGGCCTGACAACGTTCACTCCCTAGAACTGTCGTGTCTGTATCATGTCAAGGTGGTGATAGTGCAACAGTAATGAGGCCTGACTATGTTCACTCCCTAGATCTGTCGTGTTAGTATCATGTACATGGGGGTGATTGTACCACAGTAATGAGGCCTGACTACGTTCACTCCCTAGAACTTTCGTGTCTGTATCATGTCAAGGTTGTGAATGTGATACAGAAATGAGGCCTGACTACGTTCACTCCCTATAACTGTCGTGTCAGTATCATGTACAGGGTGGTGATAGTGCCACAGTAATGAGGCCTGACTACGTTCACTCCCTAGAACTGTCGTGTCTGAATCATGTCAAGGCGGTGATAGTGCCACAGTAATAAGGCCTGACTACGTTCACTCCCTAGGACTGTTGTGTCTGTATCATGTACAGGGTGATGTTGTTGCCACAGTAATGAGGCCTGACTACGTTCACTCCCAAGAACTGTCGTATCTGTATCTTGTACAGGGTGGTGATCGTGCCACAGTAATGAGGGCTGGCTTCGTTCATTCTCTAGGAATTGTGGTGTCAGTATCATGTGCATGGTGGTGATAGTGCCACAGTAATGAGGCTTGACTACGTTCACTTACT
>SDVV010039884.1:0-10587 GCA_016164225.1 Gammarus roeselii | reverse complement strand
AGTATAATTCAAGCCATCATCAGGAGTATAATTCAAGCTATCGTCAGGAGTATAATTCAAGCTATCGTCAGGAGTATAATTCAAGCTATCGTCAGGAGTATAATTCAAGCTATCGTCAGGAGCATAGTTCAAACCGTCATCAAGAGTGTTTCGATCTTCAATTGAGAGAAAAAGTGACACGCGTTAACGATATTCTGCTCTCAAAAGCCGACAAACTTACAAACAACAAACACGTTTCAAAAATGTGTCAGCAGATATGACAGTTTGGACAAAGATCAGGTAAGAGCCTCGCATTCTACGGGATCCTACTTTGTTTATATCACATATTGGTTACGCTGCAAAATGAGAATCATAATTGTACTAAATGTTATCAGTGCAAGGATTCTCCATGGGAAGTGCACCTCTACTGATACAAGCCCTTCTCAGTCTCCACCGGAAGAACTGCTTAGCGAAGCATTCCCATGCCTGCGCCACTATGTACACATAATATATGTAATTCTGTCTTACAGTACACGAAGATATGTAGACGTTATGTTATTGACTAATATTTAGTGTCAGTGTAGTATTTGTGTAAAAATAATTCTTAGGCGACAACGTGTGCGACAAATATGCATTATCATATCGAGTTATTTCATTGTTTGTCTTTTTACTGTACAAATTTTTCAGTTTATTTATAGAGAGATAAATACGCATTCTCATAAGTACATTGATCCTCTCAACAGCTGGTTGTTTGATAAATAAATGTGAAAGACCTTCAGTATTTTTCTTTGTATTACGAAACAAAATTATCGAAGCAAGTTCTCCGTTTTACTTTTTTAAATCTTGGAAATGTTATTGCTATGTGAATGAGTACCTTATTTTTTGGCATTTTATAGTATTTAAAGAGTTATATAAATATTTATGTGTGATATACGTACATGTCTCGTTTGCCAGCGTATAGCATTATTAAATGATGGGCCTCATCTATCTTATGCAATTTTTTTACGTTAATGTTTTAGGTACATTCAAGTTAGAATAACAAATGTTTGTAAATAAACCGACCGAATATTCTGCTTTATGTAAATAGGCACAAATTTTTCGTTTTAATAAATAAGTCATTAGGTCTTCGTGGGCTGAATTACATCGATGTATTTATGACTAATCATCACTCACTCTACCGTACATAACCCTATTATATTACCTGCCATACGACTCATTCATTACACCAACTCACAAACTGCTTGTGAGTTCAGAATACGACTCATTCATTACACTAACTCACAAACTGCTTGTGAGTTCAGATCGACCCATGATTCGGGTATCTAAAACATGAGGCCATTGCCAATAATGACACATATTGAAAGTTATGGAACATATTGCAAGGTATGGAGCATATTGAAAGATATGGAACATATTGCAAGTTATGAAACATACTACAAGGTATGGAACATATTGCAAATTATGGAACCTATTGCAACTTATGGAACAAATTTCAAATTATGAATCATATTGCAAGGTATGGAACATATTGCAAGATAAGAAACATATTGCAAGTTATGGAACATATTGCAAGTTATGGAACATATTGCAAGTTATGGAACATATTGCAATTTACCTAACAAATTGTTTCAGATTTCTTGCGTAAACTAATAATATGAATATGCTAGCCTCAGAACCAATGTACACGGGCCGCTCACTAGTGCTCTGTTTGGCTGAAATTTGGATTTCAGATACACGAATCTGTTCCTGCATAAACAAATATGAATCCTGAGTTTGCCGTCCCGTGGATGATGAAAACGAAATGTTTCTGATAACCCATACCACATGCGTATTATATTTTGTCAGAAAATTGTACTTAATTTAAAAAGACAACGTGCTGTAGGCTGATATGAGGTTATTTGTGTTTAAATTAGTGATATAGAATTAGTTGGCATTAAAACATCAGAAAACGCTGATAAATTCTGGTTCGGTCTCAGGGGACCGATAGCATTGGGTGTAGTGGCTACACTCACACACATAAAATGACTCACAAAACGTGGCCGTAGTCGACAGTTGTATTTGTAAGGGTCTTTACATGACGCTAATGAGTGTGACCAAATGAATAAATGTGAAGACTTTTTATTTCTATTTTTATTATCCTATTAACATATTTTATTGGAAACACCTCTTCCAGAGAGTGCAATACTTTGAAATATGTTCCCTTTTCTCAATGTGTGTACGGTACAATAACAACAGAAACATGGACAGTGACTACAAAATTCTAAGCTGGTAATTAAATTTCCGTATTTAAGCAACATTTTTTTCCACTCGTGTCGCTAAAGTTCTTTGTGAGCAGTTAAGGTGATTGAAATATCAAAATAATTCTGCCTTGTCGAGAATTATGGGCTACAATGACTACAGAATTTCAAATATACAGAATACTGATTACGAATTCACAACTTGCGGCTGTACAATGATTACTGAATACAAAAAAAGTTGAATTCTGAACACTGAATGCAAAATAACAACTTGTGTGTAGTTATTGTTTACAATGACTACTGCAACTAATATACTGAATTCTGAATACTGATACTAACTTACAACTTGTGGGTAGTTAAAATATGATGAAAAAATTACAAGAAAAGTAAACAAAAATGCATTACCAGATCCTATTGAAGAGCCACTTGATCGAATTTCTAGTCATAGAATAGGGGAAAAAATATCAGAGAGAGGATAATTATTATTCGTGAAGTTGTCATGTTCAAGTTATCCCTCCTCCTGCTGTCAATCCTCCTGTGGTCACTAATCTTGGTATCACTCCTCCTGTGGTCAATCCTCCTGTGGTCACTAATCCTGTTATCACTCCTCCTGCGGTCACTCCTCCTGTTATCACTCCTCTTGTTATCACTCCTGCTGTGGTCACTCCTCCTGTTATCACTCCTTCTGTGATCACTCCTCCTGCTATCACTTTCCTTAATATCACTCCTGCCGTTATCACAACTTCTGTTATCACTCCTCCTCCTATCACTCCTCCTGTTATCACTCCCCTGCTATCACTCCCCCTGTTTTCACTCCACCTGTTATCACTCCTCCTGTTATCACTCAACCTGTGGTCACTCCTCCTGTTAGCACTCCTCCTGTGATCACTCCTCCTGTTAGCACTCCTCCTGTGATCACTCCTTCTGTTATCACTCTCTTGTTATAACTCCTGCTGTTATCACACCTTCTGTTATCACTCCTCCTCGTATCAATCCTCCTGTTATCACTCCTCCTGTTATCACTCCTCCTGTTATCACTCCCCCTGTTATCACTCCTCCTGTTATCCCTCTTCCTGTTATCACTCCTCCTGTTATCACTCCTCATGTTATCACTCATTCTTTTATCACTATCTTGTTATCACTCCTCCATGCAATTTTCACTCCTCCTGTTATCACTCCTCCTGTTATCACTCCTCCTGTTACCACTCCTCCTGTTATCACTCATTCTTTTGTCACTCTCTTGTTATCACTCCTCCATGCAATTATCACTCCTCCTGTTTTCACTCCTCCTGTTTTCACTCCTCCTGTTATCACTCCTCCTGTTATCATTCCCCCTGTTATCACTCCTCCTGGTATCACTGCTTCTGTTATCACACCATATGGTATCACACCTCCCGTTATCACTCCTCTTGGTATCCTCCTCCTGTTATCTCTCCTGTTATTATTACTCCTGTTATCACTACTCTGTTATCACTCCTCCTGTTAGCATTATTCCTGTTATCACTACTCTGTTATCACTCCTCCTGTTATCACTCATTCTATTATCACTCCTCCTGTTATCAATCATCCTGTTATCACTCCTCCTGTTATCACTCATCCTGTTATCCCTCATCCTGTTATCACTCCTCCTGTTATCACTCCTCCTGTTATCAATATTCCTGTTATCACTCCTCCTGTTATCAATATTCCTGTTATCACTACTCCTGTTATCACTACCCCTGTTATCACTCCTCCTGTTATCACTCCTCCGGCAACCACTCCTCTTTTTATCACTACTCTTGTTATCACTACTCTGCTATCACTACTCCTGTTATCACTCCTCCTGTTATCACTACTCCTGTTATCACTCCTCCTGTTATCACTCCTCCTGTTATCACTCCTCCTGCTATAATTACTCCTGTTATCACTACTCCTGTTATCACTACCCCTGTTATCACTCCTCCTGTTATCACTCCTAATGCAACCACTCCTCTTTTTATCACTACTCTTGTTATCACTACTCTTGTTATCACTACTCCTGTTGTTGTCACTCCTCTTGTTATCACTCCTCCCGTTATCATTACTCTTGTTATCACTACTCTGCTATCACTACTCCTGTTATCACTCCTCCTGCTGTCACTACTCCTGTTATCATTACTCCTGTTATCACTTCTCCTGTTATCACTACTCCTGTTATCACTCCTCCTGTTATCACGCCTCCTGTTATCACTCTTCTTATATCACTCCTCTTGTTATCACTCCTCCAGTTATCCCTCGTCCTGTTATCATTCCTTCTGTTATCCCACCTCTTGTTATCACTCCTCCTGTTACCACTCCTCTTGTTATCACTCTTCCTGTTATCACTACTCCTGTTATCACTACTCCTGTTATCACTCCTCCTGTTATCACGCCTCCTGTTATCACTCTTCTTATATCACTCCTCTTGTTATCACTCCTCCAGTTATCCCTCGTCCTGTTATCATTCCTTCTGTTATCCCACCTCTTGTTATCACTCCTCCTGTTACCACTCCTCTTGTTATCACTCTTCCTGTTATCACTACTCCTGTTATCACTACTCCTGTTATCACTCCTCCTGTTATCACGCCTCCTGTTATCACTCTTCTTATATCACTCCTCTTGTTATCACTCCTCCAGTTATCCCTCCTCCTGTTATCACTCCATCTGTTATCCCTCCTCTTGTTATCACTCCTCTTGTTACCACTACTCTTGTTATCACTACTCCTGTTATCACTCCTCCTGTCATCACCCCTCCTGTTATCACTACTCCTGTTATCACTCCTCATGTTATCACGCCTTCTGTTATCACTCTTCTTTTATCACTTCTCTTGTTATCACTCCTCCAATTATCACTCCTCCTGTTATCACTCCTCCTGTTATCAATCCTCCTGTTATACCTCCTCCTGTTATCACTCCTCCTGTTACCACTCCTCTTGTTATCACTACTCTTGTTATCAGTAATCCTGTTATCACTACTCGTGTTTTCACTACTCCTGTTATCACTACTCTTGTTTTCACTACTCCTGTTATCACTACTCTTGTTATCACTCCTCCTGTTATCACTCCTCCTAAAGCAGTTTAAGAACGCTGTACATTGTCATCATACCGCAGATCGACGAGTCAAGTACGATTATCGTACGTTTCAGGATAATATGTTAACATCATATTGATAAAATACGTATACATGAATATCAATCTGTCTATACGGTTATCAATTTGGATACATGGATACGATTCAATCCCTCGAATACAGTGATCGTACAGCGTATTGGAAGCACGATCCTGGCGCTAAGTTTCTTCGAGATCAGTCATTAGTTCCTGACAAACCTTGTTTCAAAAGTAATGTGAAAGTAACACGAAAATAACTGGAAAGTAATGCGGAAGCGATGTAAAAGTAACATTGCTTCTGAAACTGTCTGCACTAGTGATGAAATACAATGCAATTTAATTCTGACTCTTTACACCCGTTTGGGCAGTTGTTCAACGGTCCATGCTACGGTTCCGCTAGAAGAGTCATTTAGAGAGGCCTTAACACCCGTTCGAGTTGTATTTTTACTGTCCATTTAAACCCGCTCGAGCCGTCATCTAACAAAATTTTCAAATTTTCACACATGCTCGAACAGTCTTCCAGCGGCCCCTATACTCCCGCCCGATCACTTTTTTAGAGAACCTTTTACACCATCTCGAAAAGTCTTTTAACGAGTGCTTAACACCCGCTCGAACAGCCTTTTATCTTCCCTCTACACCCGGATTGTTTATACTCGCTCGAGCAGTCTTTTAACGACCCCTTTACACCGGCTAGAGCAGTCTTTTAACGACCCCGTTACACTCGCTAGAGCAGTCTTTCAACGTGCCCTATACACCCGCTCGAGCAATCTTTTTACGACCCCTTTACACCCACTAGAGCAGTTTATTAACGACCCCTTTACATCCACTAGAGCAGTCTTTTAAAGACCCCTTTACACCCGCTAGATTAGTCTTTTGACGACCCCGTTACACTCGCTAGAGCAGTCTTTTAATGTCCCCTGTACATCCGCTCGAGCAATCTTTTTATGACCCCTTTACAGCCGCTACAGCTGTCTTTTAACGACCTTTTTTCATTGGCTAGATTAGTCTTATAACGACTCCTTTACGCCCGCTAGAGCGGTCTTCTAACGAGCTCTTTACACCCGCTAGAGCAGTTTTTTAACGACCCCTTTACACCCGCTAGAGCAGTCTTTTAACGACCCCTTTACACCCGCTAGAGCAGTCTTTTAACAACCCCTTTACATTCGCTAGATTAGTCTTTTAACGACTCCTTTACACCCGCTAGAGCGGTCTTTTAGCGACCCCTTTACAACCGCTAGAGCAGTCTTTTAATGACCCTTTTACACCCGCTAGAGCAGTCCTTTAACGACCCCTTTACATTCGCTAGAATAGTCTTCTAACGACTCCTTTACACCTGCTAGAGCAGTCTTTTAACGACCCCTTTACACCCACTAGAGCAGTCTTTTAGCGGCACCTTTGCACCCACTAGAACAGTCTTGTAACGGACCCTTTACACTCTCTAGAGCAGTCTTTTAACGGACCCTTTACACCCGCTAGAGCAGTCTTCAACCGGCTCCCTTACACTCGCTAGAGGAGTCATTTAACAGCCCCTTTACACCCGCTAGAGCAGTCTTTTAACGACCCCTTTACATTCACTAGATTAGTCTTTAAACGACTCCTTTACACCAGCTAGAGCAGTCTTTTAACGACCCCTTTACACCCGCTAGAGCGGTCTTTTAACGGATACTTTACACCCGCTAGAGCAGTCTTGTAACGGTCTCTTCACACCCGCTAGAGCGGTCTTCTAACGGCCCCTTTACACCCGCTCAAGCAGTCTTTTACCGGCCTCTTCACACCCGCTAGAGCAGTCTTTTAACGGCCTCTTCTTACCCGCTAGAGCAGTCTTTTAACAGCCCCTTTACACCCGCTCGAGCAGTTTTTATCCCTGTTCCCGAGGGTGGGGCAGATTACCCAAGGAGGCTTTTTCCCGCTGTGTGCATTTCCCCGCATCAAACAGACTTCTGAATCGGTTTATTCTCAAACCCCTCCCCCTCCCCCCACATCCTGCTTCTACCCTCTTCTCATGCTTTCAAAGAACACACTTTAGCTCTGCAGCGCAAATAAATCAAACGCAAATATGAATGACAATATCAATGTTGTCTAAGATAATGTTAGAATAGAGCACACATTTTAAATGATTATCAGTTCGGATTTTATCATAGAGAATTTGATCTGATTAATATACATAGACAATATTGCGGAGGATGAAGAGCACATGCTAGGCGTTTCTGCTTCGTGTAACGGCCCTGCCTTGGCCAGGAACTATAGGACGCAACATACGTAACACACTTCTAGGAGTGGATTCGGTGGGATTATGTGGAGTGCGTGGGCCTTTACAGGAACCGAGCTAAGACATACTAGGCATTCACTGGTGCATGGGCCTTTACAGGAACCGAGCTAAGACATACTAGGCATTCACTGGTGCATGGGCCTTTACAGGAACCGAGCTAAGACATACTAAGCATTCACTGGTGCATGGGCCTTTACAGGAACCGAGCTAAGACATACTAGGCATTCACTGGTGCATGGGCCTTTACAGGAACCGAGCTAAGACATACTAGGCATTCACTGGTGCATGGGCCTTTACAGGAACCGAGCTAAGACATACTAAGCATTCACTGGAAGGCGGGTACGAGACAAGGAAGCTTGTGTAGGGAGGACAAAGTAGAATGTTCTGTGATACAGAAAACGGGATAAAACAAATATCTTAATAAAATCTTTTAGATTGGTGTTAGAAGCAGTGGAATAATGAAGACAAGTTTTATCTCGATAACGACCTGTTTTGAAGCTCGCTTCCTGCAAATAGTCGGAAGCACGTGATAGATGGTAGATAGATGCATGATGAATGATAGAAAGCAATATGATGAACAATGGGTATAGACACATTATGAATTGTAGGTAGATACCTGATGAATGGTAGGTAGATACATGATAAATGGTAGTTGGATACATGATGAATGGTAGGTTGAGACATGCTGAACGGTAGGTTGATAATTGATGAATAGTATTTCGATATATGATGAATGGTAGGTAAGTTCATGATTAATGGTATTTAGATGCATGATGAAAGTGGGTGGATACATGATGAATGGTAAGTAGATACATGATGCATGGTAGGTAGATTCACGATGAATGGTAAGTGGTTACAAAAGCATGATGAATGATAGGTAGATGCATGATTTTATAGTAGGTAGATTCATGATAAATTGCAGATAAATGAATGCTGAATGGTACGTGGATACACGATTCAAAGTATGTTGATATATGATGAATGGTAGGTCATGTATCAACCTACCATGATGGAATTTAGTTAGTTTCATGATGAATGGTAGGTAGATACAGGATGAATAGTAGGTATATAAGCGATGAATGGTAGCAAGATATATGATAAAAGATAAGAAGATTCATGATAAATAGTAGGATAGATCATACGTAAAGGAAGATGCACGATGAATGGTAGGTAGATACATAATAAATCGTGAATATATACATGATGAATGGTATTTAGCTACATGAAGAATGGTAGATAGATACATGACGAATGATAGGTAGATACATGATAGTAGATGGATACATAATGAGTGATAGGTAGATACATGATAGTGGATAGATACATGATGAATGATAGGTAGATACATGACAGTAGATGGATACATAATGAATGATAGGTACACACATGACAGTGGATAGATACATGATGAATGATAGGTTGATACATGGTAGTAGATAGATACATAATGAATGATAAGTAGATACATGATAGTAGATAGTTACATGATGAATATTGAGTAGGGAATATTCAATAGAACAAAAAGCTCAAATAATAACTGCACTTGTAGAAGGGGGAAAACTATGACATTGCCAGAGATACACAAATTTAATGTATACTGAAATTTGATCAATGGTTCGTTTTCCGATATATTTCCATTGGAATTTTCTTCCTTAAAAAATTGTCAGCCGTTGCCTATCTCCTTTCTCGATAATGCTCTGACCGTCCTAGAATTATTTCAAACAGCAGTTGAGGCGTTACAATTACAACCAGTTAACGTAGAGGGGAATAGAAAAATCTTATGAAGTAGTCAAGATTTTACCACGTCGAGGGTAAAATCGTGACGTAGCAATTCCATTATTTCTATGTTATGTTTCATTAGTAGGATGGATTGTAGCAATCCATTCACTTACATCGGTCGTTAAATCAATGACTGGAAGGATGAAAATGTGCGAGATGCATTCACGAAAAAAAGTTGATTGTTTGAATATTTTTGAGAAAAAGCAGTCTCTTCTTGAAAAGAACCCTTCCCGTATTGCCATTCCAGACCGCATACAGCGCGGCCCCAAAGACAATAAAGACCACACGGTAACTGTTTCAAAGTGTACCGTATCAAAGAACGTCTAGCGGGCTCATTCGTCCTTCTCTCATCCCCTCCTTAGTTCTCCGTCCTTCCCCCCCACTCAGGGGTGGGCCAGCACAGTAACTAGATACTTTATCAGAGTATCTTGCTAACAACCTCACAGTAACTAGATACTTTATCAGAGTATCTTGCTAACAACCTTCTACTAGAAGTCAAACAAAGTGGAAGATGCTTATAATTACTCGATGTTACTCATCACTGCTCCAACCCTCCACTGAAGCGCTGAAGTCCTTCAAATGATGACTTGGCACTGCAGTCGCAGTCAAGCCACATCGTCTGCCTGCGAGTCCTTCAGCGATCCTTTGATGTGAGTCGAGTGTTGTCGAGGAATGTTTGGTTAAGTGCATTGAACAGGAGCCACGGACTTGTAATTATCGTGTAGCTTTCGTTGTTGAGTCTTCGTATCCAATTTACCATTCGTATTTGCTAAGAGTTCAAGGCTGGAGTATCAAGTGAGAGCCTTGATGCTTCTTCTTCATTTTCTTCCACTATGTCCTCCAACGCTGCACCCCCTTCTATCCTCTTAGCCCACCCCTTCTCTCCCCTAACCTTAAACACAAGGCAAGGTTGGTGTAAGTATCGTTGGATCACACCCTCCGCCCAACAGCTACTCCCTGCCATTCCCCACCACCTTCTACTTTTGTTGCAGTTATTGAGGGGATGTACGTAATGGCAAGGGCTGCAGAATCAGCTCTGATTAGTGCACTCTTCTGGCATTAGTGAGGAGAGTGAGAGGACGAGGAGGAGGAGGAGGTTGCACTCTTCTGGCATTAGTGAGGAGAGTGAGAGGGCGAGGAGGAGGAGGAGGTTGCACTCTTCTGGCATTAGTGAGGAGAGTGAGAGGGCGAGGAGGAGGAGGAGGTTGCACTCTTCTG
>SDVV010039883.1:0-10587 GCA_016164225.1 Gammarus roeselii | reverse complement strand
TACCTTGTATTTTCTATCTGGAACGCCATACCTTCCAGTCACATTCTCCGCCATCATGTCCCCAACTCTCGCATTTAGGTCCCATAATACCGCCACGTTATAGCTCACTAAACACTCACTCAGTCAATTACAAAATATTAAATATATAACAGTATAACAAATATTTCCTAATGTTCCTTATATACGATCTTATGCTCGTTCTAATTTGTCCGTTCACGGATAAATGTGATATTGTGCGTTGATTTTGTTTCTACACATTTAGGGACTTTCACTATCAGAAATTCAACGCTATAACCTGTGAGCTCATGGCCTCTGCAAGGTATAGACGACACAACACCTGCATGGAGGGTATAGACTCGACAGATATACCTGGTCACATATATCATCATTAGCTCTATTAGAAGATATTATAGGGCCAAACGGCAAAAGATTCGCCCTGAGAGAACCTGACTCCAACAGCCTAAAACCCCATTTATCAGACAGGCTGAGGAGGTAAATCAGTATTTGTGTCGGATGCCTGAGGTACTTAGGAATAGGGAAGGAGAGGGATGGGTGGGGTTCGTTGGGGGCAAATTGGACTGAACTTCATGAGTAGAAAGGTCATGAAGTTGAGCAGATAAGGAAAATGCTGAGAATTTGAGTGAATATGAGGACGGTTGTGATGTTGGGTGACAGGAGGTAATGACGTCAGGGAATAACAGATGATCGGGAAAATTGGTTTACACGAGATGAGGAACTTGGTTAAATATGAGAAGTTATGGGAGGGGTGTTTAATCTAAGCAAACCCGAGAAAACCACAAAATGGGCGATTCTGAAGACCAGACACGGAAGAAAAAATAGTTTATTAGATATAACCCAACTTTTTAAACGATGAAGCAAAACATTTTTTAACACTACGTATTTTTGAAAGGTGATGGATTTATGATGTCATCGGACAGTACTATTGACCAGGGGGGAGTTGCAATAAACATGTTCATTGGCGTCATAAATATTTTTGTAATTAGAAAATAGTGCAATTGAATCGTTTTATGGCAGAGTTGAACAATTGCTTTTGAGTAAATAATTTTTCTGGTGCGGTGTTTGCAGCATTCTGCAGAATGACTTAAAGTCTTCACTGTTAGATAATTGGAAAAAGGTTCTTAACTAACAAACAAATGCATTGCCTAAAGTTCAAAGCCGAGCAATTCATGTGCTCGTCGCTTTTTATACCTTTGATTTTGTTGTGCATATTTTCTTCTTTCCACTATCAAAAAAATATGACGGGAGAGAAGGAATGAGCGAACGTGCGTGAATTTCAAAATGTTGGAAGAATTTATTGAAGACTCTTTTAGTGGTTCTGTTCCATTAAACTCATCGTTGCATTTAGCTCGACCTCGCCTCTAGTTTCAAACTGTCTATGAACAAAGGGCAGTTGAACATGATTAAAGAAGCCGTAGTGGAACAACCTCCGTTCGAACCAAAACTACGGGCATCACGAGCCTGCGATGTTTCAGTACCTCGTGTTTACAACATGGGTATTTTAACCGAGCCCAAAACCATTGTTTGTACGTCGGATCCTGGTTCAGGGTGAGTTATGCCGTATAGTCTTGTTGGTATGAACTTTATTTGGAAAAATACCTTACATCATTCGCAAAATTTTGAGAAAGAATTCTCTGTAACAAACGAATAATTTATGCCAAATACTTATCAGATTGGATCATAAACAATGAAGAAAGGATTGTCGAGAACCGCCTTCAATTTAACGTTCTTCAAGATGCCAAACAATGGGTTATGATTGTCCACTCGTGACGCCTCGATAGTGTTCCACTCCATGCAGGATATAAATCCAAACCAAGTCAGGAACGACGCCGATTTCCTGGCGAAATACGTTAGAAAACGCATTACTGTGTGCACAGCATTACAGCCTGAGGCACTAGCTGAACACGGCTCCTCACCACTCTGTTGCTTAGTGGCTTCACCTTCAGTTGTAACACCGAGACACCACTCTGTAGCTTAGTGGCCTTAGCTTTAGTTGTGATATAGAGACACCACTCTGTGTCTTAGTGGCCATGGCTTCAATTGTGACACAGTGACACTAGTCTATGGCTTAGTGGTCAGAGCTGTAGTTGTGATATAGAGACACCACTCTGTGGCTTAGTGGCCATGGCTTCAATTGTGACACAGTGACACCACTCTGTGGCTTAGTGGCCTTAGCTTTAGTTGTGATATAGAGACCACTC
The DNA here is from genome assembly GCA_016164225.1 of Gammarus roeselii. NCBI lineage: Eukaryota > Metazoa > Arthropoda > Malacostraca > Amphipoda > Gammaridae > Gammarus > Gammarus roeselii. Next base: position 8,368 of record SDVV010039883.1, on the reverse strand, counting down.
TTTGACTTAGTGGAAATGGCTTCAATTGTGACACAGTGACACCACTCTGTGGCTTAGTGGCCTCAGCTTTAGTTGTGATATAGAGACACCACTCTGTGGCTTAGTGGCCATGGCTTCAATTGTGACACATTGACACCACTCTGTGGCTTAGTGATCATGGCTTAAATTGTGACACAGTGACACCACTCTGTGGTTTAATGGTCATTGCTTCAATTGTGACACATTGACACCACTCTGTGGCTTAGTGGTTTTATCTTCTGTTGTAACTCAGAGACACCACTCTGTGGGTTAGTGGCCATTGCTTCAATTGTGACACATTGACACCACTCTGTGGCTTAGTGGCTTTATCTTCAGTTGTAACACAGAGACACCACTCTTTGGCTTAGAGGCCATGGCTTCAATTGTGACACAGTGACAACACTCTGTGACTTTGTGGCTTTACCATCAGCTGTAACACAGAGACACCACTTTGTGGCTTAGTGGCCTTAGCTTAGTTGTGATATAGATACACCACTCTGAGGCTCAGTGGTCATGGCTTCAACTGTGACACATTGACACCACTCTGTGGCTTAGTGGCTTTATCTTCAGTTGTAACCTAGAGACACCACCCTGTGGCTTAGTGGCCTCAGCTTTAGTTGTTATATAGAGACACCACTCTGTGGCTTAGTGGCTTTATCTTATGTTTTGACACTGCAACACCACTCTGTGGCTGAAGGGCTTTGGTTCCTGTTGTGACACACGGATGCCACTCTGTGGCTTAGCGTCGTTGGCTTCCGTTGTGACACCGAGACACCACTCTGTGGCTCAGTAGCTTTAACTGCAGTTATTACACACAATGATAAAAGTTTCCTCATGACGATTAGGTCGTAAGTTACGCAACTTCCTACTCAATACGCATAAATTACAGCTCAGTACGCATGATTACTACTCAATACGCGTGGATTACTACTCGATACACATAGATTACAACTCAGTACGCATGATTACTACTCAATACGCGTGGATTACTACTCGATACACATGGATTACTACTCAATACGCGCGGATTACTAATCAGTATGCATGGAATACTACTCAACACGCATGGATTATCATTCAATACGCATGGATTACTACTCATTACGCAAGGATTACTACGCTATACGCTTGGGTTACCATTCAATACGCATGGATTACTACTCAATACGCATGGATTACTACTCAACATGCATGGATTATCAATAATTGCGCATGGGTTATTACTCAATACGCGTGGATTACTTCTCAAACCGTATGTATTACAACTCAATACGCATATATTACTACTGTGGCTCAGTACTAATCACCGAGCATGGACGTAGGACCGTGCGTGATATATTCGAATAGTTCTCTGTGCGCAGGCTCGGCTTCATTCATCGTGAAGCAGCGCCATATATAACGTCTATCATATTTATTCATTCATATATTTAGAGGACATAAGCCTACCGAGATCGTTTCACCGTTAGCATTCTAAAAAAGTGAAAGTTTGAAGGGTCGCGCCCTGCAGCGACGGGCCGGCAACATTTCTGTGGGATCGCACTATTTACTTGATTCAATTCGCACGGATACCAAAGGATTTATTTCATGTTCGTACAGTTTGTATGTATTATTTATAAGTGAACCACAGTTGCTAATCAGTTTATGATAAATAATCGCTTATCACTCACCTTAATCTATTAAATTGAGCAAAAGAATATTTGGAATATTCGTCTCTCTATGATAGAATAAGTTTTTGAATGGATAAATGCAAAAAAATCGAAATAAATAAGAAAATCCTTTTGTTCCAGCACCCCATTTCGGGTTATTATTTGACGTGCTAATAAAATTAATGATGTTACGGAAATAAATGAATCCAACAACAATATGAAGACTGTGCATCAGATACTAAGTCAATAAGCGGTGCCAAGGATCGCAATCGGGCCGGAATTGGTTTTCATTGCTTTTTCTTTATTTGAGTTACCCCTCGGTGTGGGGTAGCAGTGAGAGGTGGCTCGGCTTCTCAGAACTGGTTCTTCCAGTTTTTTAAGTCTATCTGGGTCATTAAACTCCTCCATTCATTGAAAGCCCGTCGTTTCGCTCGGATGCTCTCACTCTTGGTATACCTGCTAATTACCAGTCTATTTACTTAGATCATTATTATAACTTGCTACAGGATATAGTCGAATATCTTAGACGTGATTGGTAAGAAAGTGCTATTATTACATACGTATTAGTATCAATACATTTTTACTTGATTAGATAGCTAGATACATCTTTATATATGTATGAACTCGACGTTATTTATTCCTGAAATTTAATGTATTTACAGGTACCCATTCTAGTGCTCGTGGTTTCTGTGGGAATACGTGATATTTTTTAAGGGGATTGGGCGAATCATTTCAACTATTCATTTATGCCGCGATCATCTTCAACTGATTTCTGTAGAGAAGAATATTTATTGGTCCGCTATAGCTAATCATCAACACTCTGCCCCTTTAAATGAGCTCATTTTATCAGTAGCCGGTCTGTAATGCACTTTAGCAAGCCACTTGTGCAATTATTGAAGTATCACGCAGCATCGTTCACTCTCATAATGGTTGAATAACCACACCAAAACTTATTTTCAAGTAGATGGTTGCATGAAGAAAACAAATGGCTGATTATGGATGAAACTCAATCTCTGACGTAATGTTTTTATTGCAATTAGTATTAAACTCTACATTTTCTCTAATAGCCTCATTTGAGGGGCCGGTGATCCTAATGATCTAATAATGAGCACATTTTTACCAGCAAACCAGGAGCGCCGCGCTACGTTTTCTTTGTGCATGAACTACTTTTTTATGGGCAGACTAATATATTTCGGGCATCTGGGCGCTACGCCTTATAAGGCCCGAAAGCGTGAGTATAAACCTGCCCGCTTCATTCCTTCCAAATTAAAACATTTTATTGTTCCAATGTCCATACCAACTTGGAATTAATTGAGCCCACCTTCACATTCTTGGTCGTCTGGGTATTTGGCTCCATCTGAATGTAGGCGGTCATCGAGGTAGAGGTCAAGAGCCTGAACGTCTCCATCGAGGACGGAGGCGATAATGGGGGTTTCGTGAAGGGTGGATCATCAGAGGGGTCATTTGTAGCGAGTTATTGTACGTTGAGGCATTAGTAAATACATTGCACAACGGAATCGTGCAATTATTTTTGATTCCCAAATGGTGGTGCATGGATATAAATCCAGTTTCATCAGGTTCTATTTATCGCTCGCTAGCCGTCACTTCTCATCTAAATTTAACACGAGTTATTAATGTGCAAAATGGCTTAGCGCTCTTTTACCTGCGATCGAATAGCCTTAAACGAGATCCAGGAACTCACTATTACACATTCCAATCGTGAAGTAAAACTACAAGCCACGTTAACGGTACACACTTTTATCACCATTTGACCAGCAAGTAGGCAAATTATTTGTCCTAAAAAATTTGTTCTTCACATTAATCCCAAAGAAAGTGAATCGAAACGGCCACCGCGAGACAGTGATGCTGCTTTCAGCAACATCTGCGTGTATATCAACACTGTATTGTGAAACCCATAACCTGTAGGCTACTATAAGTCGCCATATTCTAAGCTATGAATTTATGGAAAAACTCATTGCTTGTTACGATGCAGCACACCATGAAAGTTTCATTTCTCTTATAGTTCCGTTTCGTGAATTGAAGTAGAGTGGTTTATGAAAATTTGAATTTACTGCGTGTAGGGTATTTCGAACCCGCGTGGAAAATTCCGCACCCGTGATGTAAGCTTCGAACCGGGTTAGAGTTTTAACTCTACGTCAAAAACCTTAAGCCAACGTTAACAGGCTTTAAAGACAAACCTCGCGTCGTGAGTGTCGAACCGGCGTAGTGAGTCTCGAACCCGCGTCGTGAGCCACGAACACGCTTCGTGAGTCTCGAACTCGCGTCATGAGTCTTGAACCCGCGTCATTAGTCATGAATCCACTAAGAAAGTCTTGAACCCGCGTCGTAAGTTCGTGGGAGCTCGATAGAGCGCCTGCTCAGAAAGTGTATCTGTCTTTTCATCGGATAAGCCAATTATACTTTTTATTTGAATCATTAACACGCATTTTTTTTATAATTCATTCCTACCATGGATTCTTCTATAATATAAATCGTTGTCTCTTGAATATCAGGCAAGGGTTCTTCAAATGCGTGTGTGAATGCCATGTGACGTTTTTCTCCGTCTATTTACTTACACCATCTATTTATTTACTTCACACATATACCCTTAAACTTGGCACTTGGTTTCTCGATATGTGTAACAATAAGATGCAGATATTGCAGTAAAATGGACTCTTAATAAACAGTATTGAAACAGAAATTATATTATCCGCATAATTAATTCATATGCATTAAGTACTATCTACTATCAAAACTACTTATTGTTTCCTATGTGTACTCTATCATCCATCTCTACTAGCTCCATACCATACAGTCTAATGCATGCAGGTCGGCCTCCCTTCAATTGGACAACAGGATATGTTGAGGAACGGACGGTAGGACTGTCAGGGAGCAGACGTAAGACCCGTCAGGGAGCAGACGGCAGGACCTGCCTGGGAGCAGACGGTAGCAGATGGCAGGATCTGTTAGGGATACAGCGGCAGGGCCTGTCGAGTACCGATGGCAGTATTAGGAAAGCAAGAGCAAGATCGGTTAGGGCGAGGTAGCAGATCTGTTAGGGAACAGACGCCTAAATCTATTAGGGCACAGGTAGCAGATCTGTTAGGGAGCAGACGCATGATCTGTTAAGGTGCAGGTAGCAGATCTGTTAGGGAGCAGACGCCTGATCTGTTAGGGTGCAGGTAGCAGATCTGTTAGGGAGCAGACGCCTGATCTGTTAGGGTGCAGGTGGCAGATCTGTTAGGGAGAAGACGCCTGATCTGTTAGGGCGCAGGTAACAGATCTGTTAGGGAGCAGACGCCTGATCTGTTAGGGCGCAGGGAGCAGATCTGTTAGGGAATAGACGCCTGATCTGTTAGGGCGCAGGTAGCAGATCTATTAGGGAGCAGACGCCTGATCTGTTAGGTCACAGGTAGCAGATCTGTTCGGGAGCAGACGCCTGATCTGTTAGGTCACAGGTAGCAGATCTGTTAGGGTGCAGGTAGCAGATCTGTTCGGGCGCAGACGCTGATCTGCTTGGCAGAAGACGGCAGGATTTAATAGGTTTCAGACAGCTGGATTAGTAACGAAATAGACGGCAGCATGACATCAGGGAGCGGGTGACACCATCTGTGGTTGAAACAACGGTAGGATATGTTAGGGAGCAAATAGCAGGATCTGTTAGGGAGCAAATGAAAGAATCTCTTAGTTAGAAGACGGTAGGATCTCTTAGGAAATTAGCGACAGGATCGGTTAGGAAGCAGGTGGCTGGATCTGTTAGGAAGCAGGCGGCAGGATCTGGTAGGAAGCAGACGGCAGGAGCTGAAAGGGAGCAAACAACATAATCTGTTTGCGAGCAGAAGGCAAGATCTATGAGGGAGCAGACGGTGCCGCCTCCAATGTCTCCATGAGGCTTATAATGCGTCGTTAGGATGCTGATGAAGCATTAAGAGGCCTGTTCGAGGGCCTGCCTAACATAGAGCGACGGTCAGACGCCCATCGAGACGGTATTCTGGTGGATGATGCACGACCTCCCGCTACCGCTGTTACTGTTGTAGGATATAGTAACAGGGCGGGTATACTGACTGTTGGTTAGGCGGCCGAGGGCTATCTCTTGTGTGCTCTATCATAGGATATAGTAACAGGGCGGGTATACTGACTGTTGGTTAGGCGGCCGAGGGCTATCTCTCGTGTGCTCTATTATAGGATATAGTAACAGGGCGAGTGTATTGACTGTTGGTTAGGGGGTCTAGTGCTATCTCTTGTGTGCTCTATTATAGGATATAGTAATAGGGCGGGTGTATTGACAGTTGGTTAGGGGGTCTAGTGCTATCTCTTGTGTGCTCTATTATAGGATATAGTAATAGGGCGGGTGTATTGACTGTTGGTTAGGGGGTCTAGTGCTATCTCTTGTGTGCTCTATTATAGGATATAGTAATAGAGCGGGTGTATTGACTGTTGGTAAGGGGGTCTAGTGTTATCTCTTGTGTGCTCAATTATAGGATATAGTTATGGGTTGTTGTATTGTCATTTGATCTTTGTATTGTTTTACCTACTATAGGGTATGTTTACTGTGCTAAATTAATGACTGCTCGCTCATACGCTTGTGGTATTATTTATGACAGGGAACAGTTGTGTTACGGGTGTATATGCTTGTGATGCCTCTATTGTTGGTGCGTTGACCACTTACTCAAAAGAAAAGACTCAGCAAACTTTTCTCTCCTTTGGATGTAATAAAATGAGTAGATTCGCATTTTTGGTGTGTCTTAACACACCACCTACACAATTCCAGTGGCAGACTCTGTTTCGCAAAAAATTGAAGGACGATGCGAGGATGTTACATCGATTATCGAAGCAATAAACTGGTTGCGGTACCAACCGAAATGCATGTTCGATGTCGTTCTTGCTAATCTTCTGCTTCATTTAATAAAACTGACTCAAATTATACCCTCATTTGGCCATCGGGACCAGAGTTTAGGCTCCCCCAAATGCTCAGCCTTGTGGCAATTATTTATCTCAATTACGACTATTATTATTGATGCTTTTTATTGACCCAGGGACCGGTTACTAGCGCAACAACAGCAGCAATGACAACATCAGCGAGTGCTGCCTCCTCTCAGCTTTATTGGTCAAACGGCGCTATTAAATATTACTAATGGTAATGAGACGACTTCGAAGGGATGATGAAGCCTGCTACAGCGAGCCCACATCAGGGTATAATGTGTCCATGAGGACGGTATGATGTGTCCATAAGAAAGGTATGATGTGTCCATGAGGACGGTATTATGTGTCTATGAGAAAGGTATGATATGTCCACGCGGACGATATAATGTGTTCATTAGGAAGGTATGATGTGTTCATGAGGACGGTGTGATGTGCCTGTTTTGAAAAAATAATTTGTCCATGAGGACGATATAATGTGTTGACTAGGAAGGTATGATGTTTCCGCGAGGACTAAATAATGTGTTCATTCGGAATGTATAATGTATCCATGAGGACGGTATAATGTGTCCATTAGGAAAGTATAATGTGTCCACGAGGAAAGCATGATATGTCCATGAGGGCACATCATACCGATGCTGGACCAAAGGGCTCTACAATTCTTGGAAGATCATTTAAAGGTTTTATAGTGAGTGTGTGAGCTGGTTTGAGCATAGAGACAAACCTGCTTGTAAGTATTCAGTCCAAGCAGTTAGTGATCAGAGTGGCCAATACTGATGATTGTTCAGGTTCTTTGGAAGTGACCACTGGTGACCTAGATGCTAGAGACGGGACCACTCAATCAAACAAAACGTTGATAGTTTATGAAAATAGTCCCCACATGCCTCGTTGAAAGAGGGAATATTGTATATGGTTTGAGCCAACTGGACTGGCGGTTGCAGTTGAGGCGGGAATGTCGGCACAGGCAGCCTCTTGACCCCTTCTCCCCTCCGCTCCCCGACCGGCAGCTGGAAAATTCCACCCATCTGCCACTGTTACGATTTTAGCTCCACGGTTGCTCTAATCGGGTAAATCAAGGTTGGAATGATGAAACATTGGTTTTATAATAGTTCTTTTGCATCAAAAAGTAACAAGACAAAAGTTACTCTATCAATAGAGTACTGAATATAAATTGATTGTCAAAACGGACACCGAGTACAAGTGGGTAAAGGTACGGCAGGTTGAATAAATGTATTAAGTGTAAAGCGTGAGCGCAAAACGAAAAGCGACGCCATGGCGTAGATAAGGTGAAGAAACCCACCCTGTAGGAAGATACAAAATGAAACATGAATTACTGAGGAATTATTTCACGCAAAGCATCACACAGAGTTAACAACAACCTATGGAACATCCAAATAACTGATATAACAGCTTCGGTCGCCGGTCTAAATGGCTCACCTCCTCTCCCACGTTCTTCAGACCACATCGCTCTTCTAACTGAGCTGGAGGCCATTTTACCCTCGTTTAAATACTCGGCACAAGCCAAGCTAGGCCAGCACAGAATGTGAGCAGCGGTGCAGAATTTGTGCTTCTGAACCGCAACTCAAATGATACCTACAGCCACAATAAGTTTTGTACAAGCCTATAAATTCGTATGAACGGGGTGATTAACACACCGGACCTAATCACTATCTTCTAACACAAAATAAATTTACGGTACGGTTGTGGAACGGGTAAATGTTCGATAGATGAGGGCCATCGTGGGTTCGTGGTTAAATATCTACGCACTAGTGCTCCCTTTCATA
>SDVV010039882.1:0-10587 GCA_016164225.1 Gammarus roeselii | reverse complement strand
ATCTCGAGTATAAACGATACATTTGTGAGACCACATCTCGAGTATTCAGTTCACTTGTGAGACCACATCTCGAGTATTCAGTTCATTTGTGAGACCACATCTCGAGTATTCAGTTCATTTGTGAGACCACATCTCGAGTATTCAGTTCATTTGTGAGACCACATATCGAGTATTCAGTTCAATTGTGAGACCACATCTCGAGTATTCAGTTCAATTGTGAGACCACATCTCGAGAACTCAGTTCAATTGTGAAACCACATCTCGGGTATCCAGTTCAATTCTGGTGACTTCGAGTCCTAGAAAAGTCTTTATTAAATTGAGAAGCGTTAACACAGAGCTGCTACACATATCTCCTCGCTGCGCAATACATCCGACGAAAACAGACTTTGCAAACTCAACCTGTTAAAGATGATGAGGAACAAGTGAAACGTCATTCGAACGTGCCTTTCCACTCTAGTGTGAAAGGAGTGACCGGGAATAGTTGTTACTTAAGAGTTGTTATGCGTTACACACTCTACATGACGCGTAACTTCTTCACGTACAGAGCTGTCGAAGAATGGAACAATCTTCCGAGGGAAATTGTAAACTGCGAAACAATCGAATTGGTCAAATCACGGATGGATATTTTTTACCTCAATCACAACGTGTAAGGCTCCGAATATGGCAAGTTTCAGAAACGGTGTTCAACATTAGTGCCATCATATTCGTTCAACAATTGTGTCTGGCCTTGACTCCAATAGGGTTATAAGTGCCCGGTATCAGTACCTGCACACTGCAAGAAACGATGCCCAACATTGATTCCTACTGGTTACAAAAGTGTCCAGCATTGACACCAGTTACCATTGGTTTAAAGGGTTACAAAAGTGTCCAGCAATGGCACCGGTTAATATTGGTTTAAAGGGTTACAAAAGTGTCCAGCATTGACACCAGTTACCATTGGTTTAAAGGGTTACAAAAGTGTTCAGCAATGGCACCGGTTACCATTGGTTTAAAGGGTTACAAAAGTGTCCAGCATTGACACCGGTTACCATTGGTTTAAAGGGTTACAAAAGTGTCCAGCATTGACACCAGTTACCATTGGTTTAAAGGGTTACAAAAGTGTCCAGCAATGACACCGGTAACAATTGGTTTAAAGGGTTACAAAAGTGCCCAGCAATGACAACGGTTACCATTGGTTTAAAGGGTTACAAAAGTGTCCAGCATTGACACCGGTTACCATTGGTTTAAAGGGTTACAAAAGTGTCCAGCAATGACACCGGTTACCATTGGTTTAAAGGGTTACAAAAGTGTCGAGCAATGGCACCGGTTACCATTGGTTTAAAGGGTTACAAGAGTGTCCAGCAATGGTACCGGTTACCATTGGTTTAAAGGGTTACAAAAGTGTCCAGAATTGGCACCGGTTACCATTGGTTTAAAGGGTTACAAAAGTGTCCAGCAATGACACCGGTTACCATTCGTTAAAAAGGGTTACAAAAGTGTTCAGCAATGGCACCAGTTACCATTGGTTTAAAGGGTTACATAAGTGTCCAGTATTGACACCGGTTACCATTGGTTTAAAGGGTTACAAAAGTGTCCAGCATTGACACGGGTTACCATTGGTTTAAAGAGGAATAAAACAGAGATAATCATCTCAAATTACCATCGTGGGTCGGTGGCTTTCTCCTCAGTTGCTGATTTAAATCGTGTCGAGTATCATCGTCACGTGTCATTTTCTACGAGAACCTTTCCTTACGTTGATTTTTTTCCTTCTATTCTATTTCCCTTCTATTTAAAAGCAACCTATTTTGGGCCTAAAGTCATGTTGTTGTCTGCTAACACTTGTAAGCCAGCTCCGCCTCCCATTCCCTATATTTGCCCCGCTCTCACCACCGCCCGTTCACTCAACTTGCCCCGCTCTCACCACCAACGCCTCTCGTTCACTCTATTCACCCCGCTCACACCACCACCGCTGCCACCTGTTCACTCTACTCATTTCAGCAAACCACCTCTGCCACCCATTCCACCATACTTGTTCCAATCACATTTCCACCACCTCTTGTTCACATCCTCAACTCCGCTCACACCATTGCTCGTTCACTCGGCTCGTCCCGCTCAAACCACCTCCACCTCCCGTTCACTCGGCTTGACTTGCTTACACCGCCTCCGCCTCGCATTTAATACTTGCCCCGCTCACACTCCCTTCGCCTATCGTTCACTACTTCTGCCGCTCACACCACCTCCGCCTCCCTTTTCCTCTACTTGTCCTGTTCACATTACCACCCGATCTTTATACTTGCCCCTCTTATACCAACTCAGCCTCCCGTTCACTCAACTTGCCCGCTTATAACACCTCCTCCTCCCGATTCGCCCTATTTTCTCCGCTCACACCACCCGTTAACTCTACTTGCTCCGCTCACACCACCTCAGTTGCCTGTTCACACCACTTATTCCGCTCACACTACCTCCGCCGGTCGTTCACACCATTTACCCCGTTCACAGCACCGTTGCCATTGCAGCTCTCCGGGAGCCAAATTTCCCTCTGGCGGCGTTTGAAGTTAACATGCGGATCATTTCATTCGGGTATTCTTGCAAAGCCCTCGTTTGTGGGGCATTCAGGAGTAATACCCGACCAAACAAGGCTCCATCGTTGTCACACCAAAAATAGCCTCAAATGAGATCGCGCGTCAGTACTTGACGCTGGTAAATATTTTGCAGCTTATTTGTCCGTGGACAATTACATTGAAAGCTCCCAGAGTCGAGAGTTCTGAGGCAGCGCAGTCCCGGCACGATTATTGATCCTCTTCCATGATGTCCTCTCGCTCGTCCTGATGGAACAGGTGATGGAGTCAGTGAGGGGTGGAGCAGAGTATCTAGACACAGTGGCAGAGAATTATCTCTCGCTTGTCCTGATGGAACAGGTAATGGGGATCAGTGATGGGTGAAACAGAGTATCTAGACACAGTGGCAGAGAATTGTCTCGCTCGTCCTGATGGAACAAGTAATGGGGATCAGTGATGGGTGAAACAGAGTATCTAGACACAGTGGCAGAGAATTATGTCTCGCTCGTCCTGATGGAACAAGTAATGGGGATCAGTGATGGGTGAAACAGAGTATCTAGACACAGTGGCAGAGAATTATGTCTCGCTCGTCCTGATGGAACAGGTAATGGGGATCAGTGATGGGTGAAACAGAGTATCTAGACACAGTGGTGGAGAATTATGTCCAAAACTTGCACGCAGAAGCAAACAAAGCAATTCAGAAATGGCCTCTGAATAATTAGGCGTACCCCCCACAGGCAGCAATTGATTGGGTGTTTGCGAGCAATCATTTTGATGCTGACCGCGTGCGCTCTGTTGGCCAGGGTCATGTTCACAGCTTGTTTTGTTGTTCGGGGGAGAGGCTTGCATTGCTTGTGACATCTTATCACAATGATGAGGATGGACCCAATCTTGCCTGGATGCAATTTTGCCAGGACGCGACCGTGCCTGGACGCGACCGTGCCTGGTCACCAACGGAAGGGGCGCCTTCATGCCGGGGCGCAACCGTAACAGGAAGAAACTCACCACTTTCAACGCTACAATATTGCATGAATGAAGTGTGCGTACAAAGATGCGTACAAGGCTTCATGTAGAGAGCCTTACTCTCCACACAGACTGCAACCAAAGCTCTTGGTTTCCATATGCACTGATGTAAAATCTTGTATCTTAAATGTCTTATCGACCACTTGTCAAGGGATGGGTTGACAGATGTTTACCGAGTTTCAAATCATACCTGAAGATATATCAAGACTTGCAGCATCATAACTGAGACGGGAAAGTGCCCACATGTTAACATTTTGGAAAAATATACAAATCTTGTAGAAATCTAGACGCAAATGCGAGGCAAAATCCCACAGAAACCGCGTGGCCGACGACAGGCGCACCTTACACTTCTCTCATGCACTCGCACACCAACACTTAGTCTTTTGACACTTAGAAGGTCCGATCAGGACGCGGCAACATACACTTCGGATCAAGCAGCGATGCAGACAAATCTTTAATCAGGCATTCGGACAAATTAAACCAGTAGATAAATGCTGAAGGTCACTTGAAGTCATTCAAAGGACGTATCGAAATAATAACTGCTCTAATACCAAATACAGAAAAAAAACTCTTAACAAGACAAAAATATGGAGTTTTATATCTGCGATGGCGTCTTAAGTTGGTATACTTGATTTGATTTGCATAATAATCAAAAAATAAATGTTTTTTACATCTTTACCTAAATACTCCCCAACGAAAACTCGCCCTTGACTTTCGTGTGGATATGACGGTGAAGGGTTCGCTGATATCATCAACTTGGACAATCAACACAACATTCCATAGTTCGCAGATCAAAAACCCAGTCGCCGTGTGCCGACATCACAGCCACAGCCAGGGCTCGCTTACATCGCATTGCCTAAGTTGATATGAATGACTCTGGTGCACGTTAAATAATACAGCAACTATCGAAGAACGTAAAATCATGGTTAGTAATATAACATGGTTAGGTCATTCTGTTATGATCAGCCTCCGCTGGCACCTATATATTTGGAAACATTGCTAACCTAACATTACCACCATGAGCTGCGTAGTGAGTGCCCTAGAAACTGTGGGTCTTAGGCCTGTTAACCCTAGCTTATATTAGACAAAGAAATCCCTTGCCTTGCATATTTTCAGTTCCCCTCCAAAAGCAGGTGGTCCCCCTTATGGATTACATGACGTGAAGACGTTGACGAGTGAAAGGCAATTTAGTCATCCTGTTAAACTTGACAATTCAGCATTGTGTAGCCGGTATCCAATAACGTAGAAGGGTAGTGTTGAGCTCAGGGGTATCGTAAATTGTAAACAGAAAGATGGGAGGAGCCTGTAAATTAGTTAACGGCCTAAGTTTATTTTGTATGCCAATAAGGTCAAGGTATTAGGACGCCCCGCCTCTTTGGAGGGACCAAAAATTAGAATTGTTCCCTTATTGGAGGATCATTTCATACACATACACAAGGCCCTCCCATATTTATTTCCAGGAGTAGGTTTGTAGTTTAGAAAGCATTACACTTTAATAGCGGATTCATTGAGCGGAGGTAAGAATGATTTAGGACTGCGAATGATATTATAATCTCATATTTAGAGGCGTGTGATATTGCCCTTCAGCGCTAATATGTGTTCCCTAGGTTGTTACTTAACTGTAATTCCTCAGTATTTATATCCCGTTTTTTGAACCTCCCTGCAGGGTGGGTCTTCGCCTTTGCGTCGCCTTTGCTTCGCCTTTCTACAAGATGACGATCAGCATTTTGTATATTTCAGTATTACTTCATTACTACTACTACTGCCCTTCAATTAGCAAAATTACTACCTTCGATATTGCATACATGAGTGTTGTAGTCATTAAATTGAGTAAATCACACCTGATTTTGTATATTTTGACTTCCAATAACAATGGTTACATCACACGTGGAAATAGACTAAAGGGCGTCTAAACGGCCTACTGAAGAAATTAGATAGGGATAAATAGAGTTACTTTTGGTGGGCGGGGTAGGGAGCGGTGCATGTAACCTGACTCACCGAGCGTACGGAGGTTCGCGCAAAAACGGGGGGCGGAGGGCGGAGGGTACCGGAACTGGTTTGGTGCGTGAGTCTGACAGACAGATGGCTTATACATGTTGACGGGTTATATATTTACAAAAGGGTATTAGCATTTCGATGCTTGGGGGGATATTGCAACTTTGTTGCTTTCATATTGCATGTTCAATGCTGTGTCCTCTGAATGTTTTTTGGGGTATTGATAAACATACATTTATAGGATTTTTTATTGATAATAATTGATATGTATTATTTTATTTTAAAAAGCCTCACTTTCCGGACACCTTCATGATGAATTTTCAACCTCGATATCATTTTCTACGTTGCTCGCTGTAGTTCAATTTTACATCTGGCATAGATTCAATTCGTATATTGTTATTTTTATCCGATTGTTTCAATCAGTACCCTGCGCTAAGCTTTACTTACTTGTGCAGTATCTCCTCTATTCGTTTTCTCTATGCTGTGAGATATCGAATGTAGGAAAATGGATACAATATTTACAGGATGACTGAATCATTCCTAGAGAAGAATCACTTATGAGTATATTTAACTCAATCGAGGCTTGATTGGCGGATTCGTAGCGGTGGGGGGTTGGGATATTTTTGTCTGTTATGTTCATTTATCACTATATATTATTTTATAGGATTGGTGTGGTAGGCATGTCTTATAACTCAATTTGCAGACTTAGTGTACGAACGGCCCTGATTGTACCAGCCTGAAGGTAGGATTGCAGGCAAGGTTCTGTGTTTCCCATCTATTTATTTCATATGTATATAATATCTATAGAAAATAGTAAGGATTATTTGTCAGGTTGTTTGTGGGTTAATGTATATTTATTTCTTAGGATGCTGTATCTTCGTTACGAGAATCTGTCTACCCCATATTGCATTATACAGTTTTGAAACAGTTATATCAGTGTTCTATTAACGCGGTGTTCCAATAGCGAAAATACCTGAATGATAAGGATTTACTTTAAGTTAAAATATTATGTTATGTATACTTAGTAATGATCGATTGATTTATATTGAATTTGTGTTGTTTTTTGGAATTTCGATCAGTTAACTCATACAGTTTTAGGCATTTTAGGTATCTTAGGCTTGAAGCATTCATGTAGCAAGCTATTTCAGGCATAATTGGTACGTTATCGCATTATTATGGTATTTATATATGAAATTCTGTTACGATTAAGCCGTGGTTACTTTAGTTAAAGAGATGTTAATTTATCCCTGTTTTGGACTGAAGTTGAGGCTAATTTTATTAGTTTTTGTATGTACTATACCGTATTTACTTTGGGTTTCAGTTGTGTTGCTCGTATGTCCTGGTATCCTATACACATTTCTTGTTTGTTTGGTTACATGCTAGTTCATTCTCCTTCATCACGGGTTTAATGTGTGTTTTGGATATGCTAGAGAATTTATCTTCTTGCTTTGTTATAACTCGTGAGTTTTAGTATAGGTCTTCCAGTTTTGTATGTTCTCTGTTGAATTCCCATCTTCAATGCAATCTGTTGGTTATTTGTACAATATCAGAATATATTACGTTTGTATCTACAATATAGAACATTATTTCAAGTCTAATTTAGTTACATTTTATTCATTTATAGTGATTTATATATCTTTTTTCATCCTGATACAATATTTGACGTGGTTATCATAGATATAGAACAGACGATGTGTTACAAACTTGGTCTTCCTATTAGGGTATTGTATATTTATTGTACGACCATTCTTCAATATTTAGGAGGAGTTAGAGAGTCCCCTTGGCCAAAACCTTGTTATGTTTATGCCTGTTTGTATAAGTAAACTGATTTACTAGGACGGATTCCAATAGTCCTACAATTTTTTTTGTCGGTTACAGCAGAGTAGAGAATCTTATTTAGCTATTTATATATATAAATTTATATATTGTTGATGTTCTGTTTTTTTCCACGAAAATCATAGGAATTTTGTTCAAGAGGTGTATGGCTGTACTGCATCTTTGTGGAATTTTCATCATTGATCCCTAGCAAATATATTGTTCAACGTTTTAGAAGACGATTTACTGGATGAACGGGTCCTAGTGTTGAGATGATTTACACTCATTGGTTGTCATTTTGGAGTTCATCCATGTTCAACTTGATTTTGTATGTTCTTATCGATGTCGATCTCAAGTTCCATGGGTTTGTTAGGGAGGTTATGCGACAAGCTACTCATCGTTGTAGTGGTTTACTTAAATTGTTAGTGAACAGAAGCCTTGCTTTTTATAGCCACACACTCATTGAGACTCATTCTTGACCACTGTACATGTGTCTAGCTTTTGGTTATGTCCAGGATGTGACTTTGTTCGATGTTGTTCAGAGACGGTGAATTGAACAGATGCACGATACGTCTGCGGCATCGTATCATGACTGGGTGTTACCTCTAAATTTTTGTTATATATCAGTGGTAGATTTCTGTGAAGTGACCTAGTAAAGCATTGTTAAGTTCATTTTTAGGACACAGTGGGCTTGGATTTAGTACTGCTAGAGGCATAGCATCAGTTAGGACTTGGAATTTATTATAGATTTGTATGGTGTCGTAGTTAAAATAACATTACTCGCATTAACTCAGTGTTAAATGTCAGATATTTTTTGATATGTTAGTATATGATCTTAGTCATGAACCAGATCACATGGGATATTGGAGTAGGGTAATCATCTGGGTGCGGTTAGATACACCATATATAATAGTTGATCATTGTTGCTTAGGGTAGAGTAGAGAATCTTATTTAGCTATTTTTATAGATGTCGGTGTACATTTTGATTTGATATCATAAGAATACAGCTGTATTAGGTTTAATTCGCCTAATTTTTCATGGAATGTTGGGTATAAAATACGCTTAATTGGATGTAATGCTTCAAAAACTTGGTGTGTTTCCCCTCTCGGCACAACATTTGGGTCCGGTTCCATGTTGCCTTGGAGAACTATACCGGATTTGCGTTGATTGTTAGTGTTGAAATTCTTCAATAATTTAATGTACATCTCAATTATGTTATCCAATCGAAGGTCTTTACTTGATGCTTATTCCCGCAAGTCTTACTTATATCAATGTTTGAATGACGTTTGCAGTTTAGACACTTAAAAGTTATTGAGTAATTCAAGCTTCGTTGTGAGTCTGCATTCTAATTCAGAATATTTGACTTTTTCGATCATTCACCAGATCCACTTCAACATTCTTCCCTTTATGTCTGTAATGATGGCCTCAAACCTAACCCAACCTAACCTAAAATTACCAAGGATTGTATATTTTTCCCCGTTTCATACTTATGTAAGGTATTTTCTTCATTGATTTAACCTTCATCCTTATCAAATCTATCCACTTGACACTGTAGTTTTACCAATCTTTAGCAGGTGGTGTGCCTACATATATATTTTTTCACTTTACCTACTACAAGTCCAGTAATATCGACCAGTTTCGAGTAATGTTAGGTCATCGCTCGTTTGTGGACTTTCGAGTTCAAAACGTTTATGTAAGCTTACCCCATACGTCAGTGAGTGTTACTAATAATAAAGCGTTAGCAAGATTTATGTACGGTTTTACTGTTGGAATTAAAAAAAATGTAGTGTTGGACGTTTTGCTCCTACCATTTTCGTCTATTATATCAAATATTGAATAAATTCACTCCGACAATTTTTCATACAGATCTGCGTTGTAAGGTCCGCAATCCACAAGACCTAGGATACAAACCATGTCTAAGGTACATAATTAGCGAAATATATAACAATGTACGATGACATAGATCAATTATCGATGAATGCAAAAAGAGTTACCATACAATGACGAATACATTATTACCTAGGCAACTTAACTTATTCTATCCAATAGTTATGTATTTTTATCATGTTTGATGGTTATGTATGATATTGATATGTATGAATCTCTCCACTAGGGCTGCATATTCATCATATCAAAAGCAGTCGAATACATTTTCCCCAATTTGATCCAGCAAAAAAAACTTCTGCAGATGTTTAGATTCCTGAATTTATCGATAGCTCTGTTACATGTTCGGATGACACTCAGCAGGTAGGATCCAAGCACTTCAATTTGTTACATTTCTTAATGTGGATCAGTTATACGCGATGTTAGGTTCAAAGATCTAGTCATTCTAACCAACTTGACCAATAATTATATATTTTCATTCAAGTTTGATGGATATGTATGATATTTGGTCATTATTTTGTGCGATGTACATATCAAATCCCTCCCACACGGCTTTATTTTTTGTAGTTTTTCTTCTAATGTCACACACCAGGTACACACATTCACGCTTTGTACGCATATGCAGGACCGGGCACGGTATAATGACGTCATATACAGGGATAGTTACCGATGCAATGTAGACACACACACACACACACACACACACACACAGTTTGATTGCATATACACGATCGGTTAACATCTGAGGCACTTGACCTCTGATATATTTTTTCCATTAGAACAAAATCCCTTGTTTTTGGTAAAAGATATTTATTGTGGACCACCTTCACGTCATGATAGGTGAAAAGAACTAAGCATATTAACCTATCCTATCCTTTTCTATCCAGGAATTATATAGTATCGATCGAGTTTTCGTGCATAAATTTGTTACTTTTTTATCGATTTATGATATTTTCATTTTCATCCTCTCCACTTGGCTGTACATTTTGATCTAGCTTATTCACACCAATCAAAACCTAACATAACCTAACTTTATGTCTGGATTTCAGTCATTGCTATATACATATGAAGCCCTCCAAACGACTCTAAATATCACTTTAACATATATGCCATTCATTTTGTTGTCACTCTCATCCCATATAAGTTAGCAGAGAGGACCCATTTTCAATCTTAGATGGTTTGAATGTTACGGGTAATTCATATTATTTTTGATTTTGACACAATTCTACGTCACTTTAACATATTATTCACACCCATCATAACCTGACCTGACCTTCCGTACGGTATTCAGTCATTGATATTCATATGAACCCCTCCAGACAACTCTAAATAT
>SDVV010039881.1:0-10587 GCA_016164225.1 Gammarus roeselii | reverse complement strand
GAATGGTTGATTTTGACGCTGCTCTGATGTGCTTTCCCGCCCTTGGCATCCCGCTGTCGGGATGGTCGTGGGTGGGGGGGGCCCGGCAATTATGACGCGGCGGGGGTAAACCAGTGAAAACTGTCGGGCCCTGCTGCTGACGACGGTCCCTCGGTGCATTCGGGACCCAGTATGTAAGTTGAGGGGCTACCGGCCGGACCCTTTAGCACAAAAGGGCTAAGTTGTGTGAGTGTGAGCGTATGAGGGTGTGAGTTGCGCCTTGCCGTCGGCCACCCCCCTTTCTGGGGGTTGCGGCCTAGTGTCTGTATCTGTATCTCCTCCACTCTGGCACCACAAGTCGTTTGGGGAGTTCTGCCTTCGACACACGACAGCGATCATAACCCAGGCATCAAATCGCTTCTTACCAACCAACCAAGAAGCCCTCTCCCACGAGAACTTCGATTCAACTACCGGAAAGCCAGCTTGATGGAATACTCGGCGCACATCGCGTGGAGTGATATGGACAACATCCCCGAAAACATGTCGGAACACGAAATCGTCGCCCAACTATACGAAAAATTTCAAGATGCAGCCGAGGCAAGCATTCCCTAATATACCCCTTCAACCTACTTTCCGAAGCCATGGTGGTGCCGAGAGGTGCAAGAAGCATGAGATAAGCGAGAAAAGCTATACCATGCCTACCGAGATGCACGGTCCCCCAGGAACCAGTAGCGTGGAAAAGGGCATCTGATGTATATTGAAAACTTTTAGTGGAGAAGAAACGTGAAAGCTGGGCTCTATTAGTCAATACTATTAATCGAAACACCCCCCTCTCCTAGGTGTGGGAAAAAAATCGACGTATTCAGGGAAAACCCGAGCGACCTATCAACATCCTTTCTGACGGAGGCAGAACTTATTCTTCCCACGCGGAAATCGCAAATAAACTATCTCAAACGTTTAGCCAGATTTCGCAATCAACAAACTACACGGCTACTTTCCAACGGGAAAGGAACTTGCGAGGAAGCGAACATCTTGACTTTACTTTTAGAAACGAAGAGGCCTACAACAAACATTTCCTCCTCCACGAACTGCAGAGCGCTCTAGACCATGCACGTGGTCTAGAGATCAAAAATCTCCCAGATGGCGCCCGTGACCACTTATTAAAAGTGTTCAACACTTTGTACTCAAACTCATTTTTCGCCGATCAATGGCTAGAATCTACAATTAAATCGATACCCAAACCCGGGAAATTCCACGTCGACCCACATAACTACCGCCCCATCGCTCTTACCAGTGTTCTCAGTAAGACCATGGAAAGAATGATAAATATTCGCCTCGTTGACTACCTTGATATGCATGCAGGCCAGAACCGCATCCAGTGTGGCAGCCGCAAGCGCCACTCTACGACGGACCACCTTGTAAGACTGGAATCTAACATTAGACATGCATTTGTCCGAGGAGAACACGTGGTTTCCATTTTTTTTGACGTGGAAAAAGCATACGATACTACCTGGAAATATGGAATCATGAAGGATCTCCACCGCGAAGGGCTGAGAGGCCACTCACCACGTTATATCCACCAATTCCTGCGAAATCGCACGTTCAGGGTTAAGGTCGGCGGTACCTTGTCACCATCCTATCCGCAAGAAATGGGCGTCCCCTAAGGAAGCGTCCTCAGTGTCACTCTTCTTATACTCAAAATCGACCAGATAGCAGACATTCTCTCGCGCGACGGAAGATTGCTTTCATCACTATACGTGGACGACTTACAAATAAGTTACAGGCACCCTAGCCTCTTAACAATTCAACAGGAACTCCATAAATGTCTAAACTTAGTCGGGAACTGGGCCTCCTTAAACGGATTCCGATTCTCGCCCTCCAAAACGAAAAGCATGCACTTTACACTCGTGCCCGGCCTACACTTAAAACCAGCCCTAACGCTAAACAACATTCCGCTAGTATACGAAGACTCAAAAAATTTTCTCGGTCTTGTATGGGACCCTAAACTCACATGATGACCTCATATTGCAGCTCTGGAGACTCGCTGCAAAAAAGCAACCGGACTTATTCTGTCTGTAACATCCTTGAAATTCGGAGCCGATATGGACACCGACATGACGTTATTCAGAACATAATAGGTTCGCGCATTGACTATGGAGCAATTGTTTACGGTTCAGCAGCCAAAACCACCCTAGAACCTCTCTCCATCATAGTAAATAACGTCCTACGTATCACAACCGGTGCGTTCCGTTCCACACCCATCGAATCCCTGAACGTGCTTGCTAACGAACTCCCTCTTCCGCTCCGGAGAGACAAACTCTCACTACAGTTCTATTTCAAGACAAGGATCTACACTAATAGCCCAGCACTCGGTGACGTCACCAACATTCTTGATAAACGTCTCTTTGCGGCTAAGAAGAGCATATGCCCACCTTTTCTCTACGTGTGGACAACTTACTGACCTCGCTGAACATCAGACGCAAAGCAATCAAGCCTTCATTCTCATATCGAATTCTTCAAATCAACACACCAACATGGATGATCAGCCCACCGCTGATCATCCATGTACCCCAAAGCAGCAACCCCAACCAACACGTACCGCCGAGAATTCTCACGCCTCAAACATTCAACGCAGCATAAACTTCGCCGCAAAAGTAGCTCACGATGGGAATTTTAGAAAGAGCGATCACGTGACACCAATTCTAAAGAAACTTGGGTGGCTTAATATCCAAGAACGACCATAACTGAGCGATGCAGTACGAGTTTTTAAAATTCAGAACAAGCTCGCCTGTTCCAACGGTGTTGTATTGACAACTCGAAAAGCGGCCCATCAACGATCAACACGGAATGAAAATAACATTGACACAGAGTTCAGAAAAACAGAGATTGGGGCCAAAGCTTTCACTATTTCAGGTCCAAAGAGCTTCAACAAGCTACCAGCTGACATTCAAAATTGAGCAACCGTATCTTCTTTCAAGCAGAAATGTACCACTCTATTGCTTGCTCGCAGACAGGGGCAGGCAGAGTTAAATAATCGATGACGATTAACGCAAAACTGGTGACGTAGAACTACATTTTATAGCTCGCTCAGAGCATCAACAGTACCACCCTGTCAACAAAACACTAACATAACTTCACATACTATGTTTCTCTGATCTCTTTTTCTATTTGTCTTTGTGCAAATAGCAGCTGCCAATTCAAACACGGCTCACTGTTGCAGAATCTTGCAATTTTACCTCAGAGTGCCCTGTCCCTATTGACTTGACTTCGCATCGTTCTGGCCCTAAAATAAATTATCTGTGCCGTCGAGAACAATTGTTTCACACGCGATGTAGATACATATGTTTCTTCGTGCATAAGGCGTCTACTCTGCTACCATGCCGCAAAAATACCACACTGTTGGTGTATGAATGCATTTTTATTTTTTTTTATTTACTATGCCAGTGGTTCTCTAGCTCACATAGATCCACCCATACCGTCGCTTTTGTTGCTATTCAATTGATTAGGCTGTTGGTCTGATTAAAGAATTCATACTAGTTACTATGCAAAATATATCCATGTCAAATAAAAACATCTTATTTCATCAGGATATAACGCACACTTGTTGCGGACCTCAAACCTACCATGATAGCTATTCCGTCGTGACACGTTACAGAGAGCTTACTGTTCCACGAGAATCACACACCGCACGTGCACGAGGAAACTTTTTGTTTTGTATATTATAATGAGGATGTTTTCTCTGTTTTATGTTTTTATTTCGTCAGTGACTCTCTGTCTCACATAGACCCAACCATACCGTCGCATTCTTTGTTATCCAATGAATTAGGCGCATAGCCGATTCAACAACTCCCATTCTAATTAACTGTTACATAAAAGATCTGAATGTTCAGAACGGAACACCTTATGTCAACGAAATACAGTGCATATTACTATTTTACATTAAAACTTAACCCTGCCAGCTTTCTCGTCGTGACATGTCTCGGCAAGAGCTTGTTCGTATGTTCAGCTAGGAAAGTGAAATGCCTCCCACCGCTCGCACACAGCTCCAATTACTCAGTTACAGGTTCTTATCATGTTAATTTCACCGATCTTTGACTTACTATGTATAAATTGATTGTTAAAAGAAATAACATACCATCTGTGTATGAATAAACTTTTTTATTATTATTTATTATTATTATGAACAGTACTCTGAGCACAGCCATATATGCGCTGACGGTTCGGAAACACCGGACGGAGTGGGAGCCGCCACCGTGGGCAGGGGGACTTCGCGTTCGGCCACCCTACCTCGCGGGGCTTCTGTATTCTCTGCAGAGCTACATGCACTCGAACTGGCCATCTCCATTACCAAAAGCGATCGCCACCCCAAAAGTGCTTCAGATAGTCCGGATAGTCTGAGTGTTCTCACCCAGCTGAAAACTCTCCACTTTGATCACCCTGCCCTTAGAAAAATGCAACACGACCTATTCACGATGTCCGAGGCAGGCCAGGCGGTCGAGTTCTGCTGGATCCATGGATACGCGGAAAAAAGAAGAAACGAACGCGCAGATTCCCTCGCTAAACGGGTGTCTACCCAGCAAAAACAATTCATCTCTATACATTACCGAGACTGGTTCTCAGTAATCGACTCACGTATAACATCACGATGGAACGACTCTTGGCAACAAAGTGGACAAAAGATGCTTGCAGTTAAGCCATCCGTGGGAGAATGGGACACCAGGTTTTTCTAATAGGAGAGACCAAGTGGACATTAACCGTCTATGCACGGGACACACGTGGATAACTCACAACCACCTAATGAACGATGACATGGGACCGGACGCACCACCATGCCCCTGTTGCCACCAAAAAGGTTATCAGCGTGAAACACTTACTAGTAGATCGCGATGCAATCGCAGTAGCCCGTCGAGCCTTCTTGAGCCCCCCGTGCAACCTGCAACGCCTGCTCACGGAAACGGAACACCGGAAAAAAAAGATCGCTTTAGGAAAACACACAGGCCTCTACGAGGCAGTGTAGAGGTAGCGAGGTCTGAATCATCTCTGATCCCGAACTCGCTGTCCTCCCTGCGTACTAACTGAGAATTTTCACTTTAACTTCGTGCACGAAGCTGTGCAGAATCAACGGATCGTCGTGCCATGAGGAGAAGCCCTCAGTGACTAAACGTTGGAGCTCCGGCGGAGAACTGAGGGGGCTGCTACCACTCCTCCACGTAAAACCTACTGCGTCTGCAATGAACCTGCTCTGCATATATGTCATGCTGAAACCACTTTGTATCCGTGTTAAGCATACTTTGTATTTGCGCTAGGCCCACTATGTACCCGCGTTAGGTTTACTATGTTTACACGTTGTATTTGATTTGCATCTGACAAATTTTCTTTGTAGTTTCATCAAACTTAGTTTGAGGCCTACTCTGTACCCGTGTTAGAATTACTCTGTACGGACGTTAAATTTAATTTATATCCGTCATATTTACTTGGTACCCATGTCAAAATTACTTTATATTACTTTGCTAAACCTACTTTGTAACTGTTTAAGCTCACTGTGTCTACGCTGAAACTACTCCGAATCTAAGTTGAACCTACTTTTAATCTACGCTGCACCTACTTCGCCACTCTTCACCCGCCCTACGGGGGAGTCTGCATTAACTTCGTGTTGGGACTCCGGTGGAATATGGAAGCAACTACTATTACTACTACTACTACTACTACTACTACTACTACTACTACTACTACTACTTGGATGTAAGCACGGCCTACAATGCTTCGTTATAGAAATGCTCAGTGTGCAGGAGAAAGCCTCCATATAACGTCAGTTTAGCAGGAAACACACAATGGGACCAACACTGCAGGGTTAGGTAAACTTCTGTTGCCGGAGAGGTACGGATGTTGCTGATCGTAGGTCGACCGTATTGCAATCATTTTACCAGCCTGGGGTTCGAAAATTTGGTTGAAAGGAAATTAACATGATTGAAGTTTTTTATATATTTTAATAGTTCGAAAGCTGCGAGTAGTCAACGACATTTTCTAGGCCAGTTTTGACACCTGCTGATCATCGAGACTCACGGAATCTAGCATTTGTGGCAGCGTTGATCATCGAGCTCAAGGAGTTTGAACATTTGTGGCAGTGTTGACCATCGAAACTCAAGGAGTCTAAGCATTTATGGCAGTGTTGATCATCGAGCTCAAAGAGTCAAAGCATTTGTGGCAGTGTTGATCATCGAGCTCAATTTGTCTAAGCATTTGTGGCAGTGTTGATCATCGAGCTCAAAGAGTCAAAGCATTTGTGGCAGTGTTGATCATCGAGCTCAATGAGTCTAAGCATTTGTGGCAGTGTTGATCATCGAACTCAATGAATCTAAGCATTTGTGGCAGTGTTGATCATCGAGCTCAATGAGTCTAAGCATTTGTGACAGTGTTGATCATCGAACTCAAGGAATCTAAGCATTTGTGGCAGTGTTGATCATCAAGCTCAAGGAGTCAAAGCGTTTGTGGCATTGTTCATCATCAAGACTCAAGGAGTCAAAGCATTTGTGGCGGTGTTGATCATCGAGTTCACACAAGAATGTATGCAAGTGTGCCGTTGAGCAGAGCTAACCGGGATTAAAGTGAACTTCCGTAGTCCCTCGTGGGAGGGCGCGCCGTGAGTCACGCAAAAATGTATGCAAGTGTGCCGTAGAACAGAGCTAACCGGGATTAAAGTAAACCTCCGTAGTCCCTCATGTGAGGGCGCCCTCTAAGTCACACAAGAACGTATTTAAGTGTGCCGCAGTGTAGAGCTAACCGGGATTCTACTCTCCCTCCTGGGTCTCAATTTTCCGTCCACGGGCTATGTGGATGTGTGGCCTGTGTGGCGAGAGGCCCTAAACTGCCGGTAGCCGTCCACCTTGTTGGGCCAGAGCGATTGAGCCCCTGGTCTGGGCCAGGTGCCTAGCCCATCCACTAGTAGATGGACTTGGAACCACACATGCCATAGCAAAACGGTTTCTTCATCGCGTGGGTTCTTTGACACGCCTCAGCTGCTGGGGCTCAGCTCAGCTGCTGGGGCTCAGCTCAGTTGCTCTGAGGCGAGATGAGCGTGTCGTTGTTTGACACGCCTCAGCTGCTGGGGCTCAGCTCTTGCTCTGAGGCGAGATGAGCGTGTCGTTGTTTGACACGCCTCAGCTGCTGGGGCTCAGCTCAGTTGCTCTGAGGCGAGATGAGCGTGTCGTTGTTTGACACGCCTCAGCTGCTGGGGCTCAGCTCTTGCTCTGAGCCGAGATGAGCGTGTCGTTGTTTGACACGCCTCAGCTGCTGGGGCTCAGCTCAGTTGCTCTGAGGCGAGATGAGCGTGTCGGGAAGTCTAAAGAGCTCTTTGTACTCCGATCAGAGCAACTAACGAGGACACTGCGTCTGTACCCTTCTCTAACCTCTGCTCACCAAGCGGTCTTGCTCACCAGGGTTTGAAGTAAAAGCCAATATTCAAGAGATTAGCAGGGTGTAGGGGACTGAGCTGAACAAGCTCTGTTAGCTCGTCGTTGTCTGGAAAGGCCGTCCCACACCAAGACTTAGCACCTTGGACTAGGTCTGATTGTATTATTGCCCCTTCAAACCCAATGAAGCTGACCAAGACTGGTAGACTAGTAGTTGAGGTTCATGGAGAATCCTGTCAAGACTACGCTTGAAAGTGTCGACATAAAAGTTTTCGAATACCCCTTCCGGGCGTCTGTTCCAGACATTACAGATTCTGTTGGTCATGAAGTCTCTCTACATTCACGGGTTGAACTTTTAGAAACTAGTTTTATCCCGCAGTTTCGAGTATTGTTCTCTTTCAACGTGTTGAAGATCCTGTAATCAATGCTGGTAAAACTTTTACGTGTTTTAAGTCTCAGGGAATTACCCTTTGAGCCTCCTATTTCTGGGGTGAAGACTTTCTAATGGTTGGGATCATCTTGGTGTCCTTAGCTTGTACCCTTGTAATGTATCTAATGTCATCGACTCTAGTGAACTACTCGCCACACAAGAATGAATAGTTTGCAAATCGGTTCACTCTACCGACCTGCACGACTGTAAATTTGTCTGCTATGCCCCCGACCATTCCTCGACTCTGACGAGATCCTCTTGCAGGGGCTCGACTGCCGGCTCGCTGCGTTTCCTGCTAGTTTGGTGTCATCAGCAAACTTTGATATTTCGCTTATAAAACCAGTGACTGGGTCATTTATGTAGATTAGGAATAAGTCTGGGCCATGGACCGATCCTTTAAGGGCTCATCTTTTCACAGCGGGCTACGTTGATCTTCTGTCATTTATCATCATTTGTTGTCGCCTCTCTTAGAGCCAGTGCTCTGTTGTCGCCTCCCCTTAGATCCAGCGGTCTGTTGTCGCCTCCCTTTGAGCCAGTGCTCTGTGGTCGCCTTCCTTAGATTCAGCAGTCTGTGGTCGCCTCCCTTTGAGCCAGTGCTCTATTGTCGCCTTCCTTAGATCCAGCGGTCTGTTGTCGCCTCCCTTTGAGCCAGTGCTCTGTGGTCGCCTTCCTTAGATTCAGCGGTCTGTGGTCGCCTCTCTTTGAGCCAGTGCTCTATGGTCGCCTTCCTTAGATCCAACGGTCTGTTGTCGCCTCCCTTTGAGCCAGTGCTCTGTGGTCGCCTTCCTTATAGCCGTTGCTCTGCCGACTCCATAACCCAACCCACGACACTAAGATTTTCACTTTGGTGGGGTGCCTGTTGTGGGGTCTTTGTTTAATGTTTCTTGAAATCAAGGTATAGTACATCAATGAACCTTGAGTCGTCATAGATCGATATTATGTAGGGAAAAATTCATAGAGGTTGGTCAGGCTTGATCAAAGTACAGCCTAAACCATACTGACTATTACCAAGAAAGTGATTCGTCTCGAGGTGATCTACTTATTTTACGGTCAGCAATGATGTACGCTCGTCCTATCTCCAAAGTCTCTACCACCTCCATTGCCTTCCCCTCTAAACTGCCTCTCCTCTTCCAACGCCTCATTAGCCGCCCACTTCTAAACGACAGAAACTTTAGTCGAGGCCGCCTAAAATCTGCTGCGTAAGTTTATATTATTTTGAAGTGAAATCCTTGGCAGCTGTGGCAGCGGCCTGAGCCTATCACACCCTGAAGTGCATGGTGACAGTGGCAGCGGCATGAGCCAACCACACCCGGAAGTGGTGACCGTGGCAGCGGCCTGAGCCTATCACACACAGAAGTCGTGACCGTGGCAGCGGCCTGAGCCAATCACACCCTGAAGTGGCAACCGTGGCAGCGGCCTGAGCCTATCACACACAGGAGTGGTGACCGTGGCAGCTGCCTGGGCCAATCACACCCTGAAGTGGTGAC
This sequence comes from Gammarus roeselii, assembly GCA_016164225.1. NCBI lineage: Eukaryota > Metazoa > Arthropoda > Malacostraca > Amphipoda > Gammaridae > Gammarus > Gammarus roeselii. The sequence goes on along the minus strand of SDVV010039881.1, from coordinate 1,282 downwards.
CGTGGCAGCGGCCTGAGCCTATCACACACAGAAGTGTTGTCAGTGGCAGCGGCCTGAGCCTATCACACACATAAGTGGTCCCCGCAACAGCTGCCTGAGCCAATCACACCATGAAGTTGTAACCGTGGCAGCGGCCTGAGCCTATCACACACAGAAGTCATAACCGTGGCAGCGGCCTGAGCCTATCACACACAGAAGTCATGACCGTGGCAGCAGCCTGAGCCAATCACACCCTGAAATGGTGACCGTGGCAGCGGCCTGAGCCAATCACACCCTGAAGTGGTGACCGTGGCAGCAGCTTGAGTCTATCACACACAGGAGTGATGACTGTGGCAGCTGCCTGGGCCAATCACACACTGAAGAGGTGACCGTGGCAGCGGCCTGAGCCAATCACACACAGAAGTGGTGACCGTGGCAGCGGCCTGAGCATATCACACACAGAAATGGTGACCGTAGCGGCTGCCTGAGCCAATCACACCCTGAAGTGGTGACCGTGGCAGTGGCCTGAGCCTATCACACACAGAAGTGGTGACCGTGGCAGCGACCTGAGCCTATCACACACAGAAGTGGTGACCGTGGCAGCTGCCTGAACAAATCACACACATAAGTGGTGACCGTGGCAGCGGAATGAGCCTATCACACCCTGAAGTGGTGACCGTGGCAGCTGCCTGAGCCTATCACACACAGAAGTGGTGACCGTGACCGCTGCCTGAGCCTATCACACGGAGAAGTGGTGACCGTGATAGCTGCCTGAGCCTATCACACACAGAAGGGGTGACCGTGGCAGTTGCATTTAATAACTCTTCAGTTGCAGTGCGCCTTTGATGCGTGCATGCATTTAGTAAGTCTCTTCAGTTGCAGTGCAGCCTTGATGCTTGCAATGTATTCAGTAAGTCTCTTCAGTTGCAGTGCAGCCTTGATGTGTGCAATGCATTTATAGCAAAAGTCTCTTTAGTTGCAGTGCGCCTTGATGTGTGCAATGCATTTAGAGCGTAAGTCACCTCAGTTGTAGTGCAGCCCTGGTGCATGCAATGCATTTAGTAAGTCTCTTCAGTTGCAGTGAGCCCTTGGTGCGTGCAATGTATTTAGTAAGTCTCTTCAGTCGCAGTGCAGCCTTGATGCGTGCAATGTATTTAGAGCGTAAGTCTCTTCGGTTTCAGTGCAGCCTTGATGCGTGCAATGCATTTAGAGCGTCACTCTCCTTGGTTGCAGTGCAGCCTTGATGCGTGCATTGCATTTAGAGCTTAAGTCTCTTCGGTTTCAGTGCAGCCTTGATGCGTGC
>SDVV010039880.1:0-10587 GCA_016164225.1 Gammarus roeselii | reverse complement strand
GGGGGGGTCTTGGACACGGTCTCCATGTCTGGGGAGTCTGTAATGGCTCCCTCCGCAGGGACGGTTTCTTCGATAATCGTCTGGTGTAGATGAATTATCGTTTCGCCGTCGGGGGTTTCAGTGTTGGTGTCTGAGCTGGCAGTGGTGTCTCTTCCACTGTTGGGTGTGTTGCCTTCGCCTGAGCTCGTGGAGCTGGAGCTGATGTCGTGCTCAGGTCTGGCCAGTACGGTGTTGTTTGCGGCCCCTACAGAGTTTGTTGGGGGCGCATTGTTTCCAGTTGTTGGGGGCGCATTGTTTCCAGTTTTTGTGCTGGGGAGGGTCTTAGACACGGTCTCGGTGTCCGAAGAGTCGGTGGATCTGTCAGGGGCGGGAGAGGGTTTCTTCCTCTTTAGGAAGGTGGAAAGGACAGAGCCCTGTGGGACACCACTGGGGAAGTGGTGGGTTTGAGATGGTTTGTTATTGAAGACCATGTGAGCATGCCTGCCAGGGAGGCAGTTTGTTGGTGGCCTCTGAATTGGAAGTTTCTCCTGTGGATATAAATTCTATGCAGATTCAGCATAGAGTGGGATTGACAGGGGCATCATTAACTGTGTGTGTATGGAGGGAGGAAATGCTGTCAAGTATTTTTGCTACAGGTGCAGGAGTGTATCCGGGGTGGCGTCCAGTATGGGTGGTGGAAGTCTGTTGGACTACCTGTCAGCATTTGATCAGCTGCTTGCTGCTGTGAATATAATCTCCAAAGACTCTGAAATGCCTGAAAGTTTGGATGCAATGTCTGCTGTGGGAGGTGTTTCAGCTGTTGTGAGCAGTGTTGTGCTGTCTGTGGAAGAGGTGGCGATTATGATTAAGGAGAAAATAGCTGGTTCTGCTGCTGTGGGTGATGGAGTCAGTAATGGCTTATCAGTAGGAGATGCCTCCTGTCTAGCTCAGCACTCTGACTTTGCTGGCCTGTTGCATAGCCCAAGGCCACCATGGTGAATGAGATAGTTAAAAATATCTAAATTTCATTCCATAATCAACTTGAGAAGTTGACTATGGTATCTAAATTTCATACCATAGTCAACTTGAGGAAAAGTTGACCACCTTTATTTGGTGGATTTGGACTTGTATTTGTAATGTGAAGAATTCAACACTTAGCTCTTTGGTCATGTAAGAAATATAGTTTAAATCGTTTTGGTGTAGAAGAAGTCCTGTCTACAGCAAAACTAGTTTTATTCATTTAGGTGTAGAAAAAGTCATGTCAAAAGCCATACGTTCAACATCTTGAGGTTCAAGAGTTGATTGGACAAGTATCTCAGCTGCATTCTGGACCAACCCCTAATCAATGTGGGGACAACCCTCTACTGAACCGCGACGCCAAGCTGAGATCTGACTGGCAAATGTGGCCACAACATGCAAATGCTGCAGAATTAGCAAGTGACCCCACAGATGTGGGTCAGGTGGCAGCTATGCAGAGACCTGCTGTGAACAGCAAAGAAACTTCAAATATTCAAGTAAATCACTAGCTACATGTTAAAGTTTATTTGTACAAGGATATTCCCCAGAAAATTTCTTGTAGGTATCTCTTACAGTAGCTATCTACAAGAAAATAGCTATACCAGTGTATGATTGAAAGCATGTAAAAATATAATGCATGGTTTACCATGTTTAGTTATCAGCTAACTCAGCATAGGGAAATCACATGAATATGTTTATAGCTAATATAAACAATTATACCAATTTTAAAGTGTTTGTAGCTAGCTAACAATGTTAGGTGCAGCCTACTCACCATAAGCTTGGGAAGGAAGATAATGATGCAAGGAGGAATATAATGCATAGTTTACCATGTTGGTTATCATTTAACTCAGCATATGGAAGTCAGATAAATACAAGTTCATAAACAAATTTAACTATTTTAAAGTGTTTGTTGCTAGCTAACAATCTAAGGAGAAACACACTTACCATCAGCTTGGGAAAGGAGATTATGATCCTGAGGTCAAAGTAAACAGGACTTTGCATCCCACTCTTCAATGTGAAGTCTCCAAATTTGACAACACCAACTCTGTGCAGTTCAAGCACACATTCTTCCAACTTGCTCATGACACCAGAGTCATTCATCTTTACAGCTATGTCAAAAATGATATCTGATAATTAAAAATAAAAATATAAACAGGATGTTGAAAATTGTAGCTTTAGCCTTGCTGTTAAGAACCATTTCATGTTATTTAGAAGATCATATCATATAGGTCGATCCTTTGCAGCCCATGAGCAGGACATTGGTAGGATAAAAATTTAACAATAGCCTCGTTGCAGAGAACTTTTTCAGGTTATTTAGCAGATCATATCATCATATAGGTCAATCCCCGCTGGCCCATGGGCAGGACCATCACAAACACAGGATCTGCTTGGAGCAAAATAATAAGACAGAAGGGGTAGGATAGCCAATACCATGTGATGTGGGGGAAAATGAAACAGTTCAACACATGTTCTGGATTGTGGGAGGAATGCAGTTGAGGGGAGAAATTTAATGGATATTGCGCATTGGATTATAAATGTAAGTAACAGAGTGTAAAAAAAGTGCTGACAATGGAACAAGCTTCTATCTGAAAGTTGGATAAGGGGATCAATACAGAACAGTGATGATGCAGCAAAGGACTTCAAGAAAAGAGTATTATTAAGAGGGTGAATTCAGCGTCACGCACGTTAAGTTCAGACAGAAAAATTTACTTTATTATTTGAATAGCACACTAGCCGTTCAAGATATTAACAATGTGCCCATGACTAAAGTGTAAGTACTATCTAAAGGCTTCTTTACCATGTCTGTGTTTCCAAAATACTACCAAAAAATAAATCAGTTACCCCCCCTTCAAAGGTGCCGTCATCACGTAACTTAAATGCCATCTCCACTTGCAGTTGGCTTGCAGCAACGCAAAACTCTGCAAATTGTGCCAAAGATATGAAACTTCTATTAGTACTAACTTGTAAAGGACATCTCAAGGTAGATTTTGGGATGTTGTTTAACAAATTTATATGTAGCACAATTCAATAGATAATTTTATTTTGTTATGCAGATAACAAAAATTTTGTCATGCAAGTAACACTTAAAATTTTCACTAATAAAAGGCCTATAAAATTTTATTTTCCGGCTTTATTGCCAGGCAAGTTTAGACCTAAACGGTTCCAGGCAAGAAAAGATTTTAGCCAGAATGTACAATTTTATAGGCCTTTTATTAGTTAAAATTTGAAGTTACAAGTGTGACAAAAAAATTGTCTTGTCACGTGAGTGACGACAAGATAAAATTATTCATCACATTATGCTACACATAAAATTGTTAAACAACATCCTAAAATGTACCTTGAGATGTCCTTTACAAGATGGTTCTAAGGGAAGTCTCATATCTTTGCATAATTTGCAGAGTTTGGCCCTATGTAGACGCAGTAACACAAAAATGCTCATAGGTCAAACAGTCGAGGAGATAGAATTGTGGGCTTCACATATGTTAATTAATAACACTATGTACCCAATGGTGCATGGAACTTCATCTTATTTTTTATTAATGAAAATTTGTCAACTATTTTTTTTGACAAACGTGTGTATATTTGGCAACTGCCCTTGCCCCCATGACCCCAGTATGTTATTTCATATGATATTTTAAAGCATATGAGGCAGACTTTACGCAGCATGCCGCATATGCCGACTTTACGCGGCATGCCTCTACCAAGCAGTGGCGTATTGTTGAACTACGCCGCTGCTCGGGAACCGGCAGTCTTGAACGCAGCACGCCACTGCCAAGCAGCGGCGTATTGTTGAACTACGCCGCTGCTTGGGAATTGGCAGTCTTGACTCTTGCTGCACGACGTCAGTATTTGAATTACAGCGGTGGTGAGAGGTTCCGTGCTGCTCCACAGCTTTGCCTATACTCCTCTCTCCACTCTAGGTTGACAACAAAACTCTGCAGCGTGAGCTGTTCAAGTGTATGCAACTCCGTGGTCAATAAATTTCCCTCAACTCTGCAGGGATCACTTTATGAAGTAACTGATCTGCATTGGACATTTCTGGTCTGAATATTCCAGTGTTAACGCACATGCTGGCTCTATGTTGACGCCGGTTGGCCCTATCTTGATGCAGTGTTCATGCAGTGTTGCCCAGAATGAATAACAGCTAAATGAACCTTATGGCCACTGTTAATAAGATCCATTATCCTATGTTATGCTTGTGTTGTCAAGGATCTATTTGCAATGGTTTGAAAAAGTGTGTCAGCACTGGACCACCCCTTTAGAGATGCCCGGCCCTATGTTGATGCCCCACCCCCCATCCCCATAATTTTTTTAATGAGTTGTGTTGGTGTGAGAGGTGACCTGGGATGCCTAACAATCATCCTGCAAAAAAAAAGTGTACTAAATGATTTTAAATGGAGTTTTTTGCAATTATTTAATTACATAATCCTCAGCTTTTGCTAAGGAAAATGAAGAAAACATGATTTGTGAACTTCAAAACAAACTTTCTACTACTTTTTTTCATATTTTTGATAATTGGTGGCATAGAAACACAATATATAAACCTATTTTAGCTGCAATCAGATTTATTTTAATTCTATGTTTCCTCAGTGTTTTTTTTATAGGTGTTGCGTCAACATAGAACCAGGTGCATCAACATTGAACCCCTTACCGTAGTGTGCTATTGCAATAATAAAGCCAAATTTCTGTCTGAACGTTATGTGCGTAATGCTGGGATTGCACCTGAGCTGTAACTTTTTTGACGCTCTTTAGCTACTAGTGGGGTCATTATACAGATACAGACACTAGGCTGAATCCTCCAGAAAGAGGGGTGGCCAACAGCAAGGCGCACCTCACACCTTCATATGCTCACACTCACACAACTTAGCCCTTTTGTGCTGAAGGGTCCAGCCTGTAACCCCGCAACACACTCTGGGGTCACAAGTGCGTTCGGAAAATCCGTTGTCAGCAGCAGGGCCTGACAGTTTTCACTGGTTTACCTCTGCCGCATCATGATGGCCAACACCTTGATGTCAAGGGCAGGAAAGCACATCAGAGTAGAGTGAAAAATCAACCTTTCACTCTACTCATGCCTTTTCATTACACGCTCTCTTGCTAATTCCCCATTCAAGTCTCTCCTTCCTAATGCCTGCTTCACATCATTCATACACTCAAACTTTCTACCTCTAGGCCTGCGACCCCTTGCCTCCGCCTTCATCACCTTTTTTACCAATCTCCCTTCATCCATTCTCACCATGAGCCCAAACTATCTTTGAACATGCTAATCCCCTCTGTCTTCCAACTTTTCCACCCTTCTTGTTCTGATTCAAATTATGTTGTTGGTAGTTTGAATCAGAACAAGAATGGTGAAAAAGTTGGAGGACAGAGTGGATTTGTATGTTCTGAGATGGTTTGGGCACATGGTGAGAATGGATGGAGGGAAATTGGTAGAAAGGGTGATGAAGGCAGAGGCAAGTGTTTGCTCCCCCCCCCACCCCCATCTCAGTAAGGACAACAACATCCCTATACAACCTTTTCATGCTTCCATCCCCAATGTCCTGCAGCTTATTACACTCTTCAGTGCACCCAACACTCAACACCCCTCCTTCACTCATGCCTTCACTTCAGTTTCCACAAGTTCAGTCATCTCCAGATGGAAGCCTATATACTCAAAACACTGAAATTCCTCCAATAGCTATCAATTTAGAAGGACACTAATTTTGCTGGCATTGGCAGCCCTCGAGTATCTCATAACTTTACTTTTACCCGCGCTCACTCAAAGTTTCCTCCACTCAAACACTCTGCCAATCTCAGACTCAGGCCATTATAGAGAGGTAATATCAAACAGATGCATGTACTGGAAAATCTAATATATAAATAAAGCTGTTAGATATGCGGCTACATGAACAAATACAAAAGGTTATTATGCAAATGCTTGGTATATATATAGGTCCCTACATTGTAAATATGCATTGTGTAACGCCTTGTGCCAGGGAGGATTTCTCGTCCAAACCAAAGCACCTAAATAAACCACAAAACAATGTCACTTGTCAGAATGACTGATGCAGTGCAGTCATGGCCATTGAATTAGATATGGGAATATACTCAGATAATAAGGTCCCTCCCCAAGGCATTAAAACTAAAGACAACCCTAATACCTGTGGCTTATTGTTCTTCAATGAATCCAAGTAGATGGGAAAATTATGGAAATTAGTCTTAGTCAAAAAGGTAAACAAAGGAATTTGGATTATCAAATTGTACTGCACTTATTTGGATGATGACCAACATTTAAGGGTAGAGGCCACTCAACATGGAACAGATAGGGAAACAAGGCAGAGGTACGGTACTTACATACAGGTTTATTCAATATATCAACACCATTTGTGAACATAGAATTGAAGCTCTTCAATGCTTAGACAGTTTCAATTGTGATAAGAGGCATCAATTTAGCATGAAGACTTTCATAAATGACTAAATATTCCAGAAACAATGATCATGACCAGATATTTATCATTATCATCTGCAGAGTGGCCCAGACAAAGTTCCTGTGAAGGTGTTGACACTATGGCTGCTGGGAAGACATTGACTGAGGAACCAGCTGAGACCCACTAATATAGAATAGTCTCCCACATTATTGGAACCTGACTGATCAACTGAACACCCCCTAAATGTTCACATGGCTGTTAACTAGGTCAGCTGGAGCCCTTTGCCTGTCAGCACTGGTAAAGTGACTATGGTATCTGTAACTGTGTAAATAAATTTTATAATAAATTGCTATACAAGAAATACAAGATGAATTAGACTATGATAAGGTACAGGTATCTGGATTAGGAAGAGACCAATAATAATATTAATAAACAATCCACTTTTGTATAAGTTCTAGCCTAGGGTCTAGACAGTCAGTCTGTAGAAGATGTTAACTCAGGGTGGGCACTACCCACTACCCACCCAACAATAAAACACACAAAAAAATAATAAAACCCAGCTAGAAAACCACAATGGTGTAACATAAATGTAGACACGGTAAGGCTGGTCAAGAGGCCATCTAAACAACTACTAGTTATTAAGTGACTCTAGAACTTGTTGAAATTTTTGTCAACCATTGTGTCATCCGCCATGTCTTTGGGCAGATTCAGACCTCTTGAGTTAGTTTATGCCAAGGTGAAAAGACACCCCCATTGGCCTGGAAGGGTTGAGCTCTTTGTTCCAGAACCTGGCGAAGGACCCCCCCAAGAAGTACCTCATCATGTTCTACGGTACCAGAGAAACGGCCAACCTCAAGGCAGAAGTTTTGTTCCCCTACTATGCAAACAAGGGACCCTTTGGCAAGCTGCAAAACCAAAGACTTTTCAGTGAGGCCATGTGGGAGATTGAAAACAAACCAGACTGGGACCCAAAAAATGTCAGGAAGATGGATGTGTGTCTTCCCTGGGTCCAAGGTTGCCTGGAGACAGTCCAGTATGAAGAACTTCCTCCTGACTCACCTGGTGCTGGGTGTGGTGACGGTGGTGGCTCTAAGACGGATGATGGTGCGGTGTTGCCTGTGTCTTCTCTCATTGCATTGCTGGATGCTGTGGAGGATGACAAAGATCTGCATTGTTTGCCTTTGCAGTCGTCTGGTAGTGTCTGCGGTGCTGGTGTGGGGGAGCAGGTGCTGGGGGGCCTGGGGCTCTAGGCATGTCAGTGTTGGGGGCGCCTCTGTTCACTCAGGTGGTTTTGATATTGGTGCGCGCTGTTCCTTCTGTGACCGGATCGTTGATGGCATCTTGATTGGTTGTTTCTTGTGTGGATGTAAGTTTCATGCAGATCTGGATTGTGTTGGGATTGACAGGGGCGTCATTGACTGTGTGTGTAGGAAAGGAGGGAATGCTGTGAAGTATTTTTTTTTGCTGCAGGTGCAGGAGTGGATCCGGGTTGGTGTCTGGTGCTGTTAGTGGAGTCGAATCTTCTGTCAGCATTTGATCAGCTGCTTGCTGCTGTGGGATCAAACTCTAGGAGGCTGTTTAAAGTTTCTGAGAGGCTGGATGTAACGTCTGCTGCGGGAGGTGTTTCTGATGTCTTGAGAGGTGTTGAGCTGTCTGTGGAGGAGGTGGAGATGATGATTGGGGAGGGAGTAGCTAGGTCTGCTGCTGTGTGCGGTGGAGTCAGTGGCGGCCTATCTGCAGAAGATGTGATGGGTATAATAAAGGAGAGAGTGTCCAGTTAGGTGAATAGTGGGGGGGTGAGTTCAGAGCTTGAGAGAGCTGGATGATCAGAAGCGTCATAGAAGGTATGTTGTTCTGAGAGGTTTTGGAACGAGTGATGCTGAAGTGGTGAAAAGAATGTTTGATAGGATCTGTGGAGTTCTGAATGTGGGTATGATTGAACTGAGTGACATGAAGTGTCTAAATGCTAATGGCTTATTTAAAGCATGTGTTGAGAATGATGAGCAGAAGTATGCATTACTGAATGCTGCAAAGGGGTTGATGAGTTTAAATCTGTGTATGTTCAGAGAGACCTGACCTACCGTCAGCGTCAGGAGTTGATTGCTAGAAGAGCAGTGTTGCAGGGCTCTCCTCGGGGAGGTGGCGGTGATGGCGGCCGGAGGGACGCGTGGTGGCAGTGACGGGGCTGCTGTCGGTGGGATTGGTGGTGATGGCAGCCGGAGAGGTCTTTGTGGTGATGCTGGTGGTCACAGTGTTGGTGTTCTTGGTGGTGCTGGCGGCCGTGGCTTTCCGACTGGCCGCGGTGTTGGCGGTCGTGGTGGTGCTGGTGGTCGGGGTGTCGCTGGCGGTCGTGGTTCTACTGGCGGTCGTGGTGTTGATGGTCGTGGTGTTGCTGGCGGTCGTGGTGTTGCTGGCGGTCGTGGTGTTGCTGGTGGTCGTGGGGGTGAAGGTTTGCGCGGTGGTTCCGGTTTGCGCGGTGGTTCCGGTTTGCGCGGTGGTTCCGGTTTGCGCGGTGGTTCCGGTTTGCGCGGTGGTTCCGGTGAGCACGGTGTTGCTGAGGTGCGCTGGGGCCCTGGTGGTCGTCGCGTTGGTGGTGCTGTTGGACGTGGCGGTGGGGCTGCTGGCGACGCTTTATCTGGTTTGGGTGGTCCTGTTCTTGGTGGGGGTGGTGGTTCTATGGTTGCTTGATGGGACAAGGTGCATCATTTTACTTTGAAGTTTGGGCAGGTAAATGTAAATTCTCTCATGAACAAGATGTATTGCTTGATTGATTTGACCGGGTCCTGCGCCTTGGATGTTGTTGCTGTGAGCAAAACTTGGCTCACTGGTTTGGTTCCTTCATTTCATTGGAGGGTTTTGATGTTGTGAGGGGTGATACTGACAGTGCTGTTTGCAAGCATGGTGTTTGCTTGTTTGTGAAGAGAGGGATTTGTTTGGTTGCACACAACCTTGAGTGCCCTAATGCATTCACTTGCTGGATGTTGATGTCTGGGTGTTGGCTGTCTACCGTCCCCCATCTTATGATGAGGCTTGCAATTCTTGGCTCATCCAGCTGATCTTTACCTTTAGTGCTGACCGTGAGGTGGTAATTTTGGGTGACTTCAACATGCCCTCCTTGGCTTGGCCTTTAGAGAATGTTCTGGATGTATATGTTTGCTCGGTGGATGTCTTTTTTGGACTTTTCTTTCTGTTGGTCTGACACAGTGGGTGACTGAGAGCACTTTTCTTGCAGGTGGTTCCATTCTGGACCTTTTCCTGACATCCGAGTTGGATAGGGTGGGTAGTGTTGAGGTGCTCTCTCCGTTTCCTTGTTGTATGCACTCTCCTGTTGTGTGCGACTATCTTTTCCATGTGGAACTGGAGCAAGATGTTGACTTTTTTCAAAGAGGAAGGTACCTCTGGCATAGGGGAAAACTATGATGCCATATCAGGCTCCCTGTTTGATATTGATTGGCAGTTGGAATTTATGCACATGTTGGTCAATAGTTGTTTTATGCACCTGGTGTCCCTTCTGATGGGGTTAGTTAATCTACATGTTCCAGTTCACAGTGGAGCCCAGTCTGTTGATGCAAGAGAGATCTCTTGCCTGGCAGGACTTCAAGCGCGTGAGTTTCCTTTGGTAGAGAGGATCCTTGTTCTGTACTGGCAATGGACATATTTAATGCCTTGAACCATCAGTCAAGAACCTTTGCCATCCAGAGTTGTGCTCAGTATGAGGAGCATCTCATGGATCAATTTTGCGAGTGTTTCTCACCTTGGTTTCCCCAAGACCACCCCACACCCCAGCAAGGCCAGAGTGCAGAACATGACAGGAGGCACAAATGCCACAGCACACCAGACTGCAAAGACCAGCAAAACAATGGAGCGGAAAAAACTGGAAATTTGTGCTTCAGGCAACTGATCATACAGCAGTTCTGTTGGTCACAATATAAAACATACACATTCATATATACACACATATACATATAGACTGGAAAAAAAAACTTGCATACATGCTTACACACACATCCCTACAAATAAATTAAATTTCATCAGCCTAGTCAAAATCTAAAAATTCCTCGTACATCAGATCAGCAAGGGCTTGCTTATAGCGAGTAATATCTGTCAACTGCACTATGTCAGCAGGCAAGCCATTCCACACACCAACACATCTCACACTGAAGGACCTACTGCGGACATCAGATGA
>SDVV010039879.1:0-10587 GCA_016164225.1 Gammarus roeselii | reverse complement strand
AACTCTTCTGAAGATCTCATTTATTTTAGTCGTGGACCATGCATCTTTGTCTGTAGTGTCATGGTTCACGACACGATTGGTGAGGCTCGTCAACATTTAAATACTGTTTGGTCAATACAAGATGCTCCATGTGGAAGAACTAAAATTTCCATCAAATCTTACTTCTTAAGCAACAATATTCATTACTCTGCATGACAAACTATCGTGTCGCTGATGAAAAAGTATATTGCAGTTTATGAACGGATTATGGAAGTGGCCGTGTTGAAAAAATTCTGGATATACCTCAGAACTCTCACTTGTTCTTCAGTCATAACGACAAATGTCTCCGTCGTGAAGTTCTTGATAGTAATTGCTCCTCTGATGCATTCATCCAGAAAATCAGCGCTAGGCACTATTGAAACCTCTCCATGAATGAAGACAAGTGCTGCTCTGATTACCTCACACCAGTGCCTCTGACAGTGGCTTGTTGACGGCGATCAGACGGGCAGGGTGGGGTCCCATGCGCTTGGCATCTGAACGGTGATGAAGGACGACAGGCGAGTATTGCAGTAGTTACTTAGAGAATAGTAAGCAAGCACCGCAGAGGTAACTCGGATAATGGGAAGCGTACACTGCAGCACTAACTTGAAGGACGACAAGCGAGCGCTGCAGGGGTAACTTGAAGGACAACCAGCAAGCACTGCAGGGGTAACTTCAAGGACGACAAGCGAGCACTGCAGGAGTAACTTGAAGGACGACAAGCGAGCCCTGCAGGGGTAACTTGGAGGACGACAAGCGAGCCCTGCAGGGGCAACTTGAAGGACGACAAGCGAGCCCTGCAGGGGTAACTTGAAGAGGAACAAGGTCCACGGCCTCACGAATCAGATCAACTCCAACCGCAACGCATCACAAGGCTTATAGTCACGCGGCAAAGGTCAACCATAGACATCACATATGGTCCGCACACGCGCGAGCAAGCGCCGACTGCAGGGGTAACTTGAAGGACGACATGCTAGCCCTGCAGGGGTAACTTGAAGGACGACAAGCGAGCCCTACAGGGGTTACTTGATGGACGACAAGCGAGCCCTGCTGGGGTAACTTGAAGGACGACAAGCATGCACTGCAGGGATAACTTGAAGGACGACAAGCGAGCACTGCAGCACTAACTTGCAGGACGACAAGTGAGCACTGCAGAGGTACCTAGGATAATGGGAAGCGTGCACTGCAGAGGTACCTAGGATAATGGGAAGCGTGCACTGCAGCACTAATTTGAAGGACGACAATCGAGCACTGCATGGGTAACTTGAAGGACGACAAGCGAGCGCTGCAGGGGTAACTTGAAGGACGACAAGCGAGCACTGCAGGGGTAACTTGAAGAACGACAAGCGGGCACTGGAGGGGTAACTTGAAGGACGACAAGCGAGCACTGCAGGGGTAACTTGAAGACGACAAGCGAGCACTGCAGGGGTAACTTGAAGGACGACAAGCGAGCACTGTAGAGGTAACTTGAAGGACGACAAACGATCACTGCAGGGGTAACTTGAAGGACGACAAGCGAGCACTGCAGGGGTAACTTGAAGGACGACAAGGAAGCACTGTAGGGGTAACTTGAAGGACGACAAGCGAGCCCTGCAAACGACCACATCATCAGTAATTCGGAGAACGAAAATGGCGAACGCCAGGCGAGCACAGCTGGAGTAACATGGCCTAAAGCGTGCTAGCACATCAGAAGAGACATGACGAGCAGTATGCGAGCACTGTTCTGGCAAGTTGGTGAGCAGCAAGCGAGCACTGCAGAAGTAACTCGGATAGTATAAATGGAGGGCGACAATGCAACAGTAATGTGAAGGAAGGCAAGCGAGCGCTGCAGAAGAAACTTTAAGGACGTCAAGCAAGTCATGCAGGAGTAACTTGGATGACGGCAAGCGAGCATAGGAGGAGTGATTTGGATGACGGCAAGCGAGCAATGGAGGAGTAACTTGGATGACGGCAAGCGAGCAAAGGAGGAGTTATTTGGATGACGGCAAGCGAGCACTACACTGTAACTTGAAAGATCGCAAGCAAGCATTGCAATGGTAACTGTAAGGACAGCAACCGAGAACTGCAAGGTAACCTGAAAGACTGCAAGCGATCTCAGCACGAGTAACATGGATGACGGTAAACGAGCACTGCAGGGTAACTTGGTGTACGGCAAGCGAGCACTGCAGGGGCCACTTGAAGGACGACAAGCGAGCACTGCATGCAGGGTAACTTGGTGGACGACAAGTGACCACTGCAGGGTAACTTGGTGTACGGCAAGCGAGCACTGCAGGGGCCACTTGAAGGACGACAAGCGAGCACTGCAGGGTAACTTGGCGAACGACAAGCGAGCACTGCAGGGTAACTTGGTGGACGACGAGCGAGCACTGCGGGGTAATTTGATGGACGACAAGCGAGCACTGCAGGGTAACTTGGTGGACGTCAAGCGACCACTGCAGGGTAACTTAGTGGTCGACAAGCGAGCACTGCAGCGGTAACTCACTCTCACTTCCAGGGACAATAGGAGAGGCTCAAAGCTCCTATTTACCGAGAGCCCTCCACGCTAAAATTTCCTGCGGAACGTCGTTCTCTACTTCCAACTTGAGATTATGAAAGGACTCCGCTACTTTAATAAGGAGTTTTGCACCGAGTAATTGCAGCCCGGGGGCCGTCAGGGATAACCAGGCACTACGAACAACACAACCAAATTGAGACTGTTAAGTGAAGAATTTAGCTATTGTTCATTGGTACATTGTTTTGTATGTTTGAAATGAAGATTTAAATTCATCTAAATGAATTCTTGTATCTGACCCAAAATAAAATAACGTATTCAATGTTTACCAAATTAGTTCCAGCGAGGTGAAGTTTTGGTTGTTAAAAAGTATTTCGCATACCTTGGGTGTTTTCCGGTTCTAGGGAGCGTCCATAAGATCATGAGGCACAACGTCATCTCTATTTATCAATGCCAGAACAGGGGATGAAAAATCCTCTGCTGCGCTGTAATTTTCATTTTTTAATTGTAACAGTGGTATCGATGAGAATTCTTTGCAGTAAGATAAACGTTTCTGAAATTATCAAGATTCAAATTGCTCAGTTAATTAAACTCATTCGTATGTTTTTTTCGATTCGGGATCAGAATTTTTATTCAACTCTTTATCTGCTCGTATTTTTTTTTCCGCTAATTGGTTTGGAATTTACGTTGATAATTTTAATATGATGTTAGGTAATTCTTAGCAGGTAATAGGACATATACATGAAGTTATTTACGGTAAACATGAAGTTTCAGTTACAGTTGATCATAAATGACCAATTGATTTGCATCATCCCCATTTTCCCTTTTCCAACTCTTTACTTTGGTAATACTTTCTTTCCTCATCATTCGTAGTCCCTGTTTAGCTGATAGTTTCTCGAAAAGTGCTTCATGAAACAGCCAGATATATTTATTTTGCTACAGTTTCAATCATCTTTTCCAGGAAGGACTGCAGTGTTGCACCAGCTCTATGATATGCCGCCTAAGCTGCAGCAGCCTGGCTCTAATCAGCTGTGGAGGACAGAGCTTGGTTCTCCATTGCGCTGCCGTAAAGCTCTCTTATTACGTCCAACTTGATCGGCGTCAGATCCAAACTACTCATGTGTGCATCCTGAGCGGCAGGGACTAGAAACAGAGGGTCGGCTGTACATTCCCGCATCTCCTTAAGGCTCTTCATATGTATTGTCACTGCAGCTTCTTCCCATGGCTCTACAGCTACAATACCATTACAATTTTGGAGGGCGCTCCAGCTGCAATGCCGCTACAGCTTCCCATGGCAAAACTGTAGCAAAGCCACTACAACGTCACGATTAACTTTATCTGGAATACCACAGCAGCATCTCAAGGCGCTTCAGCTGCAATGCCACAACCGCTTCTCTATTGTCTTTAACTGTAATACAACAGCAGCATCTCATGGCGCTAGAGCTGCAGTGCCCCAACGGTTTCTCAGGGCTCGTCTGTTGTAACGCCACGACAGATTCTCATGACGCGACATCTGCAATGTCACATCTGCTTCTTAGCCCGGTAGCATCTTAAAGAGCCACATCTGCTTCCTAGCGCGGTAGCATCTTATTGCGGTAAAGCTGCCATGTCACAGCTAAACACATAGGCTGCGGCATTGCTTTCCAAGGCGCTACAGCTGCAGTTCTTAAGCAGCGCCCTCAATGCGTTACCTACAGCTGATATGCCATAGCATGGCATCGATCAAGGCGCTACACCTGCTGAGACAGTTGAGACAATAAATGATTGAAACAGTTTATTACAACTATATTATTCTATTTACAAGTTACATATACATTTTTTACTCATGGTATCATAACGTAAAAAATGCAAGCACACTTAAAGCGATTAAAAGGCTGTGTGGCAACCTAATCCTTATGTACCAGCCTATCGACTTCAGCTGGACCTCATTGATCAAAATAAATCTAGACTAATTCATTGAGTCAAGACACAAACTGGAATAACACTGAAACAAGTCATTTCTGACAATAATTAACATGAAACTACTACTAACAATGACGAAGATACAAATTCGGATGTGGTTGAGAGACTTTGGGAAAACTACAAAGCAACAATATAATATTAATTGTACTAGTGAGATGATACGCATAATTATTTTATTTTAACTGCAAAGTGTATGGGAGAGATTTAGACGGAAAACAGAGTCAGAGTTTGAAGTCCTGGAAGAGTTGACATTATTCCAACATTTGGTTAGGGAAGACGTGTCCACTTCTGGTACTAGGCTGTGGTAAACTCTTTAATGTTACTCTATATGATTTGATGGTCGTAATTCAGTCATGGAAGATTTATTGTACTCATAATGTTGCTATATTAGCAATTCTTGTCTATTGATTGCGTAAATCCGAGAATTTTATGTGATATAAAATGCTTTATATCATGCTTTCTGTAAAAGATTTCGAACGCACATAGTGCAATGGGGAAGTCTCGTCGATCTTCCGGTATCATGATATTCTTGGTTTTAAAATTATAATTTGTTTTGAAGAATTCACAGCACCAAAAGGCATTTGTTTTGCTGTATAAATCTTGTATCAGTTTCGTTTTGTCTGTTTCACGCCTTGCTTTGATTCCCTAAATTAAAAAAGGCTGGAATAGCGTGAAATGAAGAAAGTTAAGTCAATTAAACTTATATTTGATTCCAATTAATTTTGAAAACATAAGTAGTTGATATGCTGTCGCTGTACTTTTTTGATGTTAGATCTTAATCAATATATGCACGAAAAAATGTTGAGTTGTCATTTCGCGAATTCCATCATTTTAATTTTCTACGAGTGGTAAACAAATTTTGGGCATAGTTGATTGTATCCTGTTCACAGTTACATACTGTTGGTTGCTGGGCATCTATGACGTGAACCAATCAATATCGATTCCTCGTATAACATTTAATTTTACTTTGAATCGTGAGATTAAAGGATCTACTAAGTCAATTTTCTCAAATCGAGTAGCAAAAGTTCCGCGGTTTGACCTTATTTATGCTATTTATTATTACCCATGATATATGCCTAATTCATCTCCTGCTTGTCTCAGCGTTTCATTATTTTTGTCCGTCGCAGTGCGTGTATTATCGTGAGGTTAATCACAACCATCAATGGAGACCAGCGATGATACGTCTGACCCAACGAGAGGTGAGGAAAAACACGTGAGAATTGATCACCTTTCCCATACAATGCTGCTGTGCGTTGAGCTGCCTTTACTCAGAGCGCTAAACACGAAGGTGAGTTATTTAGTAGACACTGTCGTTGAGAAGTCAGCTACTGAACATCAATCATAGGTCAGTTATTAGGGATACATATTCATGCACCTACAAACATTGAATGAAAAAAGTTCTGGTGACTTTATAGGTGACTTGTATTTGTGATTTTTGAGAAGAAACTAGAGTACGTTTTTCTGTCTTTACTAAAGCTATTACGGCAGATGTGCACGAAATCACCGCTTGAAACAAAATAAAATCTAAGAACTAAGTATAAATAATCGGGACCGAAAACCTTTTTCATGAAGCAGAGAAACGGTTTGGTTTGAGAATACATCACAAAATATATGGCATTAGATATCCGGAAAACATGCGCTGGAAAAAATCCAGGCACTGTGTGGTGACAGTACAATCGTGCTGATATGCGGGGAATAAAAGGTACTGAAAAACAAGAGACATTGAATGTAATAACACAAATAAGGTCATTTTTTCATTGTTGCTTGTTAACAGGAGACATTGAATGTAATAACACCAATGAGGTATTTTTTTATTCTTGCTTGTTAACTTTTGTCAATTGTTGAACGCCCAATATCCAATAAGTGACATCCCATACAGAATATTTTGAATGATCTCTGTGTCTTGAAGAAACGGCGGTTGTTTTGCAGCTCTTTATTACACCTTTAACAACGTTATTTATGTAAACTAAAACAGTGGGTGGTTCATTACAAATATTTGGCCTTTCATATCACAGATGCCGAACATTTCAGTTTGAAATTAGGTTTTCACTTATCCTGAACTCACTTCATTGTTATTCACATTATTTACCGAATAACTTACCTGTTATGAATATTGGATGTCATATCACCTCTCTGGACATCACAGCATATCGAAAATTTCAAAGACTGATTATGTGAAGATTTTGAAGACTCGTTGAGAAATAAATCTTCCAGGCATCTTTTCGCACAATACAATGTAGTTTACCGCTACGTGGGAAGTTGACTACATTTATCACTTACTACAATTACCATTTTATTTGAATTGTTGTTCTACATTTGCTTCAAATTCAAGTTCTTCTTCCAATTGTGGCTACATTTTACCGTGCGGTTGATTGCTCTCATGCGTTTGTTGTTCAGATATTGCGAAGAGAAACTTGTCCTAGAGCAGAAACCATACATATCCGAATCTTATCTTGTTGCTTAAAATAGGTCGAATTTAGTACGCATGATACAACACAAAATAATGATAGGATTTCTCATTATTGTTTCTTCCTTAAGAATTGTTGGTAATCTCTACGGCATAGACTCTCCCATTTTGCATGCAGTATAACGAGGGCCCAGCTGGCTGCATAAATAATGTGCAGGACCCGACTTCAAGCAGTTATGAAACCCCAATTCGCTGTGCTGTTTGTGTATCAGGCATTCCTATGTAGCTTCCTTTCCTTGAAATTATATGATCTCGCGAGATTTTGTGGCTCGATCTTCCAAGCTTCAACAACACCAGCCTCATTCTCCTTGTAGTTTGATATACCGCGTGTTGATAATATATTGCTTTGCCTCTCTAATGGAGGTACGCGAGTTTCAGAACAGCTTGCCATTCTTTTGTTGGCGCAAGGAAAACACATCCCATCGAAGGACGCAGCAGCATTCAGTTATTCTGGAAGATGTTCGCCTAGATTGTGAGGCTGTAGTCAGTATTTGAATGACATCAGTACAAGAATTTTGTCAATAATGTTTTGTTTATAAAATTTTAAATTAAGATTTACGATTTAACAATTCCAAATTCGGTAGTATTTTATATCGAACTGTATGATATCACATGAAAACATGCGAATTACTTTGCGGTGCTCCAACTTCTCTCTTTCGATACACAGATTTGTTTATTTGCCACAAGAATTAGAGTTGTTTGCTAGTTGGCCACGATGAGTCTGTTGCGTTACTCTCAGGTGCTGCATGATGGACGCAGTTATCAGATCCATGGGAATGCAGGGCAATATCAGTTTTAGTCGGCCTGTACTAGCTTGAAACGGAGCATTATGTATGCATTCTGCCATAATAACTCTGTATCTGGTTCAATCGGTCTATGAGAATATGTCTACTAATCTTCCGTCTTGTATGTGAATCGAATTAAATTGTAATGATTCGAAAACATATTTCAATTCCATTTGTTTACTCTGTGTGGCGATCTACAGCAAAATTCATGAAAATATCAAGTTGCGAAATATATCATCTGGCGCAATCGGAACACACGTCAATGCAAAATTAGAATGAAAATGTAATATCCAGATGTCTGGTGTAGGAGGTAAGTTTTCAGAGAGCCCTATCATTTAATGTTAAACGATTTCGTAACAAAAACTTTATTCCTCGTTCTCGACTCAAGATAAAGTTTGCCAAATGTAATTGGTTTTTGAAATTGGTGCGTATAGAAAGTTCAGGAAGGAAAACAATAAAAACCTCAACTTTCCTATTCTTTCATTGGGTGGAGCAACACGAGCGAAACAAACGTCATGTAACTTTCCTCGGGCTTCTCCGTTGAAGGTATTTTAGGATTCCATTCGTCGGTTCTGGTACGACTAACTTGTGGCTACGAGGAATGAATGATCCTCGTCAAAGCCAGGGACTGGAAATCGTCCCATATTAACGGTAGTAGAAACAAGTACAACAATGGCGGTTTGGTGTCAAGTGCAACGGTCCTTAACTGGGAATCGTGTTAAAAAGACATCGATGAAGGATAATTAATGTGTTAGCTTTCGGGCGCCTTCTTTAAAAACTTTTCACCTCATATGACGTGTCGTGAATACTGATGAAGAAGACTCAACTTCGGTTGAGTCATCTTCATTATCTAGGACGAAAATGAAGAAGAAGAACACAAAAAATATTCTCTATCCGGATCTCACTTTTAGGCGACTGTTTGCAAATCACATATTAAATAATTCATTATGAACGAAATTTATCCTAAAGCAAACATGTGTGAGGAGTTCGTCTGTAGGCGAGAACAGGTAGTATATTGTGTCGATTCTTTGCATGGCCGGGTAAGGAAATCGACATTAAACAGAATCATAGGGTCCAGCAGCTTACCGTTAGTTCAGCGATGAATAGAACATGACGCATTTACAGTACCGTTTCAAACATTCAGTTGCTAACACATGTGGCATGTGACCAATGAATAATATTAAAACAATAACGTGTATTGACGTTGACGTTGTGCATCTATTCCTTCATTACCATCATGTTCGATGTCCCAATCAAAAAGAGATGCAATAACACATCAGCCGAGAGCGACAACATTAATGCTATTGAGTTAGCCAGTCCGTAGTGGTGATCTCTATTGTTATGCCGTTACGCTTCGTGTGCTCGGAACTGAATAAAATAATGGTAAATAATCAAATAATACAGTTTCTTTTACGAATTTCGAGCCAATAATTCTATTGTGTTCGTGAATTGTCACTTATACGCACATATTTATCATATGTGATGTGTGGCACAAAAAAGATTCCGTAATATGTTAAGATGTCAGCATGGATCTCTTTAACCTAAGGTAAAGCAGATGTCACGGAGACCTCCCCTCAGCCTGGGCTGATCATCTTCAATCCAACTGCGGAAATGCCCAAAGTGAAGTTTTAAGGAGAAACATCTTCAATAAACTGCGGTCATTGTGCGACTACGATTCTTTGTAGCTAAAACAGTTCTTTAGCAAAACAAATATGAATCAGAGTGGCATTAAACTTACTGTACAGTCATCATCACGGATGATTAATTATCCTATTGTACTTTGTGTCGGGAAGTTAGAAACACAAAGCTCCTTCTATTCATCATTAACGATGTTCAGGAAAACGAAAATCTTGTTTTATTCCATTTTGAGCATTTCCTTCAGTCTCTATTGCCACCAACGTCCCTAGTATCGTCATCGTCCGCACTACTGCTGTCCTACAAAACAAATCAAGTATGACTACCGATGATTGTCTATTCTAGCAACATCATCGCATCTTTTATCAACTTCTTTCGTGATGTAAACATTCAATTTATCATCACCGTCCCTTCTGCTATTTATAGCCCTATGACTATCATAGTCTCCCCCAGCGTAATTGTTACTTCTTAGAGTATTGTTAGGCAAGTGTTACCGTCTACCATGGTTCCATCATTCATTACAAATATCCTCATTACTTCCACTATCGTCGTCAATCCTAGCTACAGATGTTGCTTACATCGTCAGCACAGAAACTCTTTAACCAAAGTAACTTCAGGTAATACAACCTGGTTCAACCTCGTAGCTTTGTATCCGTTTATATCCGGTGTTTCCTGCACTTTGCTGCACTAAACAAAGGGTTCTCAGGTCGATGTTCTGCGTACAACATGAACATAGCACCGTGAAAATATGTTCGCTGCCCCTAGGAGTCGAGTTGCTCTCTGCGATAACGGAACAAACCATCTCACCAGACCCCGTGCGCTCCACTGCACAGCTCTGCAATCAGTTGTGTAATTAGCTGCCCTGTTTCTGCAGCGTCCTACTCTGGTGTGTTGCGACATTACGAGCTGGTGCATGACCAGCTCTTCACTTGCTGCCTTCTAGATCTAAGAACAGCGACAGAGACAACAATCACACGCCTGTGTCCTCACGATATTCGTTAACATAACACTTGAAACAATGTTTATTAGTATTCTCAGAGCAATGCCCAGAGCCTGCATCATCTCAGGAGCGCTGAGCCCCAATTTTAGAGGAAGTTCCTAAGCAGCCGCCTGTGCAGACTTCGTTGCCAGGATTCGGTGACTGCTAACCCGTTATTATTTGCGCATATGAAATGCTTAGTGTTTGCTCCGTTAATTTTTCTACAGAGTTTGCAATTATAACTAGGCAT
>SDVV010039878.1:0-10587 GCA_016164225.1 Gammarus roeselii | reverse complement strand
AATGATGATAGAAATGCTGTCGCCATCGCTATGGTGAGGTAATGATGATTGAAATGATGTCGTCATCGCTATGGTGAGGTAATGTTGATTGAAATGCTATCGTCATCGCTATGGTGAGTTAATGATGGTTGAAATGCTGTCGTCATCGCTATGGTGAGGTAATGATGATTGAAATGCTGTCGTCATCGCTATGGTAAGTTAATGATGGTTGAAATGCTGTCGTCATCGATATGGTGAGGTAATGATGGTTGAAATGCTGTCGTCATCGCTATTGTGAGGTAATGATGATTGAAATGCTGTCGTCATGGCTATGGTGAGGTAATGTTGATTGAAATACTATCGTCATCGCTATGGTGAGTTGATGATGGTTGAAATGCTGTCGTCATCGCTATGGTGAGGTAATGATGATTGAAATGCTGTCGTCATCGCTATGGTGAGGTAATGATGATTGAAATGCTGTCGTCGTCGCCATGGTAAGGTAATGATGGTTGTAATGTCGGAAGAGACGGTCAAAATGTTAAGGTTAGCGTTATTTTGACCGCGCTACCAGTTTACATTCGCGGCATTCATTTATTTATTGGACCTAAAGTCGAACAAATACTTTTAATTTAAAATCCATTCTCAAAACTCCTTCTAAAATGCATTCGGATTAGTTATTGTCATGTTTTCAACACCATTGATCGACATCATCTTCACAGGCATGTTTTTTGCTGATTCAACAAATGTATTTCCCACCCTCTTAACTGAAATAGTATTAAATTCTTCGTATCTTGTTTTTGTGCTGTTAGTTGATAGTTCATCGCTAACTATAATAGTCTTAGGTGGCTCTGATCACGTTCCTACCCAAGGTGTTTAAAAAACTCTTTTTGGCATGCTTTCCCCCCAAAAAAAACGAATGATATTCCCGGTATTGTGCTAAAACTCATATTTTTTGTTGGACCATTAATCAAATTTATAAAGAATTAACAACAGTAACTATCCCAAATTGTATTTTTGCTATTCATTGTATTGATTAAACAGTAGGTTACGTTCAGAAATTTCTAGCGAGCAGTGGATAAATGTTTGGAGCCAGAAATGGGCTCTTAACCCGACTGATGCTGAGGACGGGTCGATTGCCTCGGCATCGGTTACAGAAAGATCAATATTGCCTGCGTAGTGAACAGGTCAATGTATAGTCAATAATCAATAACTTGATTGAGAAAAAAAAAAACTTCATAGGGTTGCTTCTTGGAACGATCTCTGTACGAGAGGCTTCCTCTTCTCACACACATGCAATCAATAAACTTTATCAGTCAAGTAACTCAGCGAATGTGTGAATAACCAATGTTGTCTAGCACCGTAATAATGCAAATGTATGCCAGGGGGATGGATATGCACGAACAACGCACAATATAAGTCTTGGCAGACTCTAAATGGGGTCTCTGAATCAATTTAAAGGAGAGCCACTCTGGAGCCACATGCCGATGGTACGTGTGATGACGGTCTTCAATGGAGGCAGCAATCAGCATTTTCACAAAAGCCGTTGGTAGACAAATCCACTCTATTTTCGTCAATGGAAATATGGGCGTGGATGTACGGTATTGGTGAAATGTCTGGATATTATTTTAAAAGCTCACTGAACAACACAATTTGTATTAATACAACCGACATGTTAAAGAAAAGTGTTTCCCATACATTGTTTGAGAGAAAATGTAGTTAAATGGATATGTTTGTACAAATATAATCTGCAAACTTGCGCTTGGCTAATGGTTACAAATTAATCTCTCAGGCTGATAAAAGAATGGGAATCATTCAAATTACGCGAGAATGCCTGGATTGAATTATGCTCAAGTCCATGATATCGTGTTGTTGAAAAATGTGAAGGGTCGTATAAGAAAAGTAACTGAATGATACCCACCATCTTAAACACAACGCATCTATGTCTAGCAAAGAATGTGATGCAAATCCAACTGACATGAAAAAAATAGTCTTATCGACGGACAAAGAGAGTACTTGATACCGACATCCTGGATTAAAAACAATGTCACAGACTATTTTGCTGAGGCTAGGACTGCCAAAATTGGCTTCCCTATCATCAAGAAATGTTGAGAGCCGTTATCATCACTGAGAGCAGTTATCATCACTGAGGGCAGTTATCATCACTGAGGGCAGTTATCATCACTGAGAGCAGTTATCGTCACTGTGAGCAGTTATCATCACTTAGAGCAGTTATCATCACTGAGGGCAGTTATCATCACTAAGAGCAGTTACCATCACTCAGAGCAGTTATCATCACTGAGAACAGTTACCATCACTGAGAGCAGCTATCATCACTGAGAGCAGTTTTCTTCACTGAGAGCATTTATCATCACTGAGAGCAAATATCATCACTGAGAGAGCAGTTATCATCACTGAGAGCAGTTATCATCACTGAGAGCAGTTATCATCCCCAGGAGCAGTTACCATCACTGAGAGCAGCAGTTATCATCACTGAAAGCAGTTATCATCACTGAAAGCAGTTATCATCACTGATAGCAGTTATCATCACTGCGAGCAGTTATCATCACTGAGAGCATTTATCACCACTGAGAGCAATGATCATCACTGGGAACAGTTATCATCACTGGGAGCAGTTAGCATCACTGGGAACAGTTATCATCACTGAGAGCAGTTATCATCACTGAGAACAGTTATCATCAATGAGAACAGTTATCATCATTTCATGATCAGCCTTGATTAATAAACAATGTCACGGACTATTTTGCTGAGGCTAGGACTGTCAAAATTGGCTTCCCTATCATTAAGAAATGTTGACAGCAGTTATCATCACTGAGAGCAGTTATCATCACTGAAAGCAGTTATCCTCACTGAGAGCAGCTATCATCACTGAGAGCACTTATCATCACAGAGAGCAGTTATCATCACTGAGAGCAGTTATCATCACTGAGAGCAGTTATCATCACAGGGAGCAGTTATCATCCATGAGAGCAGTTATCATCCCTGAGAGCAGTTATCATCACGGAGAGCAGTTATCACCACTGAGAGCAGTTATCACCACTGAGATCATTTATCATCACTTAGAGCAGTTATAATCACTGAGAGCAGTTGTCATCCTTTAGAGCAGTTATCATCACTGAGAGCAGCATTTATCATCACTGAGAGCAGTTATCATCACTGTGAGCAGTTATCATCATTGAGAGTAGTTATCATCACTGAGAGCAGTTATCATGCATGAGAGCAGTTATCATCCCTGAGAGCAGTTATCATCCCTGAGAGCAGTTATCATCACTGAGAGCAGTTATCATCCATGAGAGCAGTTATCATCCCTGAGAGCAGTTATCATCACTGAGAGCAGTTATCATCACTGAGAGCAGTTATCATCACTGAGATTAGTTTTCATCACTGAGAGCAGTTTTCACCTCTGAGATCAATTATCACCACTGAGAGCAGTTATCATCACTGGGAGCAGTTATCATCACTGAGAGCAGTTATCATCACTGAGAGCAGTTATCATCACTGAGAGCAGTTATCATCACTGAGAGCAGCTTTCATCACTGAGAGCAGTAATCATCACTGAGAGCAGTTATCATCACTGAGAGCAGTTATCATCACTGAGAGCAGTGATCATCACTAAGCGCAGTTATAATCACTGTGAGCAGTTATCATCCCTTAGAGCAGTTATCATCACTGAGAGCAGTTACCATGACTGAGAGCAGCATTTATCATCACTGAGAGCAGTTATCATCACTGGGAGCAGTTATCATCATTGAGAGTAGTTATCATCACTGAGAGCAGTTATCATGCATGAGAGCAGTTATCATCCTTGAGAGCAGTTATCATCACTGAGAGCAGTTATCATCACTGAGAACAGTTATCATCCATGAGAGCAGTTATCATCCATGAGAGCAGTTATCATCACTGAGAGAAGTTATCATCACTAAGAGCAGTTATCATCACTGAGATCAGTTTTCATCACTGAGAGCACTTTTCACCTCTGAGATCAATTATCACCACTGAGAGCAGTTATCATCACTGGGAGCAGTTATCATCACTGGGAGCAGTTATCATCATTGTGAGCAGTTATCGGCACTGAGAGCAGTTATCATCACTGAGAGCAGTTATCATCACTGAGAGCAGTTATCATCACTGAGAACAGTTATCATCACTGAGAGCAGTTATCATCACTGAGAGCAGTTATCATCACTGAGAGCAGTTATCATCACTGAGAGCAGCTTTCATCACTGAGAGCAGTAATCATCACTGAGAGCAGTTATCATCACTGAGAGCAGCTATCATCACTGATAGCAGTGATCATCACTAAGCGCAGTTATAATCACTGTGAGCAGTTATCATCCCTTAGAGCAGTTATCATCACTGAGAGCAGTTACCATGACTGAGAGCAGCATTTATCATCACTGAGAGCAGTTATCATCACTGTGAGCAGTTATCATCATTGAGAGTAGTTATCATAACTGAGAGCAGTTATCATCCATGAGAGCAGTTATCATCCCTGAGAGCAGTTATCATCACTGAGAACAGTTATCATCACTGAGAGCATTTATCGTCACTGAGAGCAGTTATCATCACTGAGAGCAGTTATCACCACTTCGAGCAGTTATCATCACTGAGAGCAGTCATCATCACTGGGAGCAGAATCATCGTTGGGAACAGTTATCATCACTGAGAGCAGCTATCGTCACAGATTACAGTTATCATCCCTGAGAACAGTTATCATCACTGAGAACAGTTATCATCACTGAGAACAGTTATCATCATTTCATGATCATTCTTGATTAATAAACAATGTCACAGACTATTTTGCTGAGGCAAAGACTGTCAAAATTGGCTTCCCTATCATTAAGAAATGTTGAGAGCAGTTATCGTCACTGTGAGCAGTTATCATCACTGAGAGCAGTTATCATCACTGTGAGCAGTTATCATCATTGAGAGTAGTTATCGTCACTGAGAGCAGTTATCATCACCTGGAGCAGTTATCATCACTGAGAGCAGTTATCATCACTGAGATCAGTTATCATCACTGAGAGCAGTTATCATCACTGAGAGCAGTTATCATCGCTGAGAACAGTTATCATCACTGAGAACAGTTATCATCATTTCATGATCCCATTTTGATGAAAACAATTTCATGGTTGGACGTTGTTTCATGTTTGGTATTGTAACATGTTTATGAAGGCTGATATTCCCATTGGAATTAAGACATGAAACATGTGATAGTGAGAAAATAGGGCAATAAGAGAGCAAGAATATTACAATGCATGCAAATTATGGGTTTGTTCTTTTTTTTTTCTACCTCGAATAATACCCCGTTATACAGTGATCAGTAATTTAATGTACTGATTACAATGTTTAATAGATACATTTCATATACAAATTGGTATTAGATGGCACAGGGACTCGTGCAAACAAAGCGTGACCAAATGACGCCCAGCCGTAGGATGATGAATGTGTTTCAAATGCTCGAGTATTTTGAAATGCTTGAGTATTTTCAAATGTAAAGATATTTTCAAATGCTCGGGCATTTTTAGTATTTTTGAATGCTTAAGTATTTAAAAATGCTCGAGTATTTTCAATTGTATATGTAATTTCAAGTGCTCGGGCAGTATTAGTATTTTTAAATGCTCAAGTATTTCAAAATGCTCCAGTACTTTCAAATGACTTATTTCGGGGAAATCTTATCTTAATTATAGAAACAAATAATAAAGGCAGTTGAAAACATCACGTTTACATTCTATATATTTAAAAGTAGAGCTTTCGAGTGCGTACAGCTACTCATCCTCAGTACTTGGAACAAATGGAGAACAGAAAGCGAATAAGATACAGTAAATGTATACAAAAAGGCACAATAGGAATGGTTTCTCTATTCAAAATTTTTTCAGAGCATAGGACAGGATGCCCGTCTTGTTGCGAAGTAATGTGGTATACAAATATACGTGTAGCCAGTGTCAGGCTACCTACTGTGGGGAGACAACACGTCTTTACAGACCCGCATTGCTGAGCACAAGGGAGTGTCCGTCCGTACTGGTAGACCTGCACTCCCCCCGAGCAATAGTAATATTAGAGACCACGCAATCAGCAATGGTCACCCAATAGTTCAAAGTAGTTTCGTAGTTGTAGGCTCCACTGTCAGACCGGATTTAAAACTGTTAGAGAGCATCTTGATTCACCAAACTAGGCCGTCATTAAATGACATGGCATCATCAACCCCTCTGAGTGTTTTGGTGTAGGTTTTAGATATGATTTTACTGTGCCTTTTTGTAGAAATTTACTATATCTTATTCGCTTTCTGTTCTCCATTTGTTCCAGGTACTGAGGATGAGTAGCTGTACGCACTCGAAAGCTCTACTTTTAAATATATAGAATGTAAACGTGATGTTTTTAACTGTCTTTATTTTCAAATGTATAGGTAATTTCAAATGCTCGAACATTTTTAAATGCTAGCGTATTTTCAAACGTTCGAGTGTATCAAATGCTCGAGTATATTTAAACGTTCAAGTATTTTCAAACACTGAAGTATTTTCAAATGCTCGAGTATTTTCGAATGCTTTGGTAGTTTGCTCGTCTAGCCGTATTTGTTATGATCAGAACTGATCTATCAACGGTGCATTTCGTTTATTATTTTTTTCGGCGGCAAGCAGACCTAGAAATTTGTGTTTCTGTGACAGTAATGAACTGCACTTCTTTGAACTGCACGCCATAGGATTATTTCGTTTGTTGCAGATCATTGAAACGATCGTGAAAACTATCTGAGAGAATAAGCTTAATCCAATGTGTTGGCAGCGTAAACATGAAGCTTGGTGATTGAAACATTAGTCGCGATCAAGAACACTGTTGCGTTCCAATGGCAACGAGTAAATTTTTTTATTCCTTATAAGTTGGTGGGTGTATACTTTAGTTGATAGTGTATGAATCACTAATAGCCTGAAGAGACCAGACTGTGCGCATTAAGGCAAGTTTGTCATCTCTGCGCTGCAAGAAGACTCCCGCCAAACATTATTACAGCAGACAAGATATTCTTGGCCAGCATCGGAAGACTAAATAAGGCGGCTCAAAAGTCTTACAGGTCAACCTGCAAGACTTTTGAGTTCGATTATACCATTTTGCGAAAAAGTTCTTGCAGCATCAAGAAGGCACAATATGCCTTCTTGATGCTGCAAGAACTGAGTTCATAAAGAAGATAAATTTATCTAATGGATTCATTATAGTCTCAACAGGCTTTTGTTCCTACAATTTTTATGTTATCAAAGTATACACCCATCGTATCGTCTACATTATTGAAGAATGCACGTCAAAATCAGAACACTACGAGACTCTAGGCTTTCCGGTCGTGGCTGGCCGGGACGTATGAAAGTCAATAACATCGATGGCTTGAGATACATACATGCACTGTTGTGTGTTTGCTTGTATTCCATACCATCCGTAAAGAGATACTAAGAACTTCCAAGCAACCAATCTCGGCGCACATGGTCGCAGCTCAAATTACGTTGATATGTCATATATATCCGTATTCTATGTGCAAGTTTAAATTTTTAGCGGTCATTGCAATGTGCCTTCACCTAGCGTTCGTGTCATGTAAATTTTAATTATGCAGAAAAAGTTCATGAATACGGTTTGGCTACCGTTTATCAATGCGCAAATAAATAATACGAGACCTGATGCCTCTTTTTTCGTTTATATTTGGCGCCCATTGAGAGTTGATCTTTTATTCAATTCATATCGTCTCATCCATACGATGGGGAGGAATTGCAAAGACCCCCTGACGCTAATTTGGAGAACAGCGAAGAACAGTCCGAGGAGTACTGGATGCGAAGTAAGTTAGGGTAAAATATTTATTGTGATTTTTTCGGGGAATACCATTATGGCCATAATGAAAGGGCCACTGTGGTCTTAGGGACAGTACCACTAGTTCATAGTGACTGTACTACTATGGTCAAAGTGACAGTACCACTGTGGTCATAGGGACTACCACTATGGTCATATTGACTAGACCACTATGGTCGTAGTGACAGTAGCACTGTAGTCATAATGTCAATGTCACTATGATCAAAGAGAGAGTACAACTAAGGTCATAGTGACAGTACAATATGGTCATGGGAACAGTATCACTATGGTCATATTGGAAGTACCACAGTGATCAAAGAGACAGTACTACTATGGTAGTAGTGACAGTAGCACTATGGTAATAGTAACAGTTCCAATATGGTCATAGTAACAATATCACTATGGTCATAGTGACAGTACCACTAGGGTCATAGTGGCAGTACCACTAGGGTCATAGTGACAGTACCACTAGTGTCATAGTTACAGTACCACTAGGATAATATAGACAGTACCACTAGGGTCATAGTGACAGTACCACTAGGGTCATAGTGACAGTACCACTAGGGTCATAGTGACAGTACCACTAGGGAAATAGTGACATTACCACTAGGATCGTAGTGACAGTACCACTAGGGTTATAGTGACAGTACCACTAGGATCACTATATCCAATGTTTTCATTTTTAACTGTTGAATTTTCAAGTCTTTGACCGCACAATCATATATGAATGCTGAGGATGATCCAGATCGTAGGGTGAACGTCGCAATGAAGGAGGCAATGCCATTCGGGTGATGTTTACCGGATACCCAATGCATATGTAAAATATTTCATGTCATAATAGCATTCATGTTTATACGCTACGCCCCAATACCCGAGACGTCTTCATGAATACGTGTTTGTGAAAGCAACGGTCTTGTACAGTTACAGAGCAAATTTTGACACTAACATTTGTTTTGTTTGGAAAAATTTACTGATATATTTTGGTATAAGATATCTTTGATGCAATAAAACATGTGAATCTTAGAAAAAAACATCAACGTTCTTCTTGTACAAATTA
Source organism: Gammarus roeselii (assembly GCA_016164225.1). NCBI lineage: Eukaryota > Metazoa > Arthropoda > Malacostraca > Amphipoda > Gammaridae > Gammarus > Gammarus roeselii. Next base: position 1,712 of record SDVV010039878.1, on the reverse strand, counting down.
GAGCATAGATGAAAATACTCGGAGGTGTTCTATTATTTCAAATGACGGTACTCAGACAGGCGCCATGCCAGCTGAACGTTCCTGATCAACATAAGTTAGCTGCAGACATACGCATCATTCCTATATCATTACCAACCTAATGAACTTTATATTCATCATTGATCAATAATTCAAAAAAAGGTCTCGTGGTTTCGTTTTTTTCTGTAGATCCATGGCCTGCTTCTGCACGTTTCATTGCCCACAGAATTAGTTGTATGACACGCGGCATTTTATGACCACTCGACTTTTCCTGAATGACTGATTTCAGTAGCGTTAGCCTTCAAATGAGTAACGTTAGGCTGCATATGAGTGATGTTAGGCTGTATATGAGTAACGTTAGGATGCATATGAGTAATGTTTGGCTGTGTATGAGGAACGTTGGACTGCATATGAGTAATGTTAGGCTGTATATGAGTAACGTTAGGCTGCATATGAGTAATGTTTGGCTGTGAATGAGGAACGTTAGGCTGCATATGAGTGCCGTTAGGCTTCAAATGAGTAACGTTAGGCTGCATATGAGTAATGTTAGGCTGTATATGAGTAACATTAAGCTGCATATGAGTAATGTTGGGCTGTACATGGGTAATGTTAGGCTGTATATGAGTACCGTAAGGCTTCATATGAGTAACGTTAGGCTGCATATGAGTAATGTTAGGCTGTTTATGAGTAATGTAAGGCTGTATATGAGTAATGTTAGGCTATATATGAGTAATTCTAGGCTATACATGAGTAACGTCAGGCTGAATTTGAGTGACGTTAGGCTACATTTCAGTAGCGAATAAAGAAGCTTCTTTTCAGCAAACTTGATATGGGTGCTGCTGCGAAGCTTTTATCTTGAAACTAAAAATGCTGTGACGTATGGATTGAAAATGATTGTATAAATCTGTATCCTAGAGTGGTCAACACGCTGTAATACAAAGATGGAGCTACACATCCTCAGATTATTATCAATTGGCGTGTTGTGAACAATTTTGTAAGTTGTGTAAAATAACCCATGAATCAGTGATCGTAAATTATGTTTATAAATTTCCCGGAAAAGGTCCCATGTATATCAAATCTGCTTTATGTTTATACATCTTTGTTTTTGAGTTCGTATTCGACTTTAGTTGCAAATTCCATATTATCCTGTACATATTATAATTATTTTCATGGAACCTGCTCCATGTGCACTTCCTCAATCGCGCACAACTCTCATTAAAATATGAGTATAATAGGCTGGCTGCAATCTCAAAAAATCTGTTTTGAGCCTCCCATGGTGGCCGCAAATAGAGAGCGGGTAGAAGAGGACTTGAACTGATGCACTTGTTACGGTATAACTGCAAGATGAAGCCAACTCATTAGTAAAACAATGACAGAGAGCGGGGCAAATAGAGAGAGGGTAGAAGAGGACTTGACTGATGCACTTGTTACGGTATAACTGCAAGATGAAGCCAACTCATTAGTAAAAAAATGACAGAGAGCGGGGCAAATAGAGAGTGGGTAGAAGAGGACTTGACTGATGCACTTGTTACGGTATAACTGCAAGATGAAGCCAACTCATTAGTAAAACAATGACACAGAGCGGGGCAAATAGAGAGCGGGTAGAAGAGGACTTGACTGATGCACTTGTTACGGTATAACTGCAAGATGAAGCCAACTCATTAGTAAAACAATGACAGAGAGCGGGGCAAATA
>SDVV010039877.1:0-10587 GCA_016164225.1 Gammarus roeselii | reverse complement strand
TATGCAAATTTAGTCATCATCTGTGTTTTGTTTTGAAGCGGATATTTTTTAATATTAAAAAATTATCGATGGTTTCCATTTGTGTTCAATTCATCCACTTTTTTCAGCCTTCTCTCAAAATCCTCCATCATCCCATCAATGCCGTAATGTAAATGGTCATGGCAGTCCCGGCCCTAGTTCCCTACCATGCAATACCGCTCCTCCCTGAACTTTAATGCCGGCCTTAGTTCCCTACCCATGCAATACCGCTCCTCCCTGAACTTCAATGCCGGCCTTAGTTCCCTACTCATGCAATACCGCTCCTCCCTGAACTTTAATGACTCAAATATTGTCCAGTTCTGAGTGATGCTGCATTTCGTCATTAATGAATTGTTGTATGCGCATCAGATTTCCGTTCGTTCCGAGTAAATTCTATTTTCCACTTGCTCGGGGGCCGAGTGGGTAGAGTATCGGGCTCTCCACGCACATAATAGACTTCCACTTTGAGCTGGAGGTCGTAGGTTCCAGCCTTCCTGACCCCGAGTGAGACATTCTGGCCGGTCTGTTAAATGGTGAAAATCCAGGCTATAAACGCAGTGGGTGAAAAAGAACATCAGGTGGCAGCTACGCTGCAATCCGCTATGGTAGCGAAAATCTCCATTGTACAAAATTACATATCACTTTCTCGGTTTCATCACACTTTTGAAAAATTTCTACTCCACTCATATCACATAAACATTCTTCCTAACAGACAGACTAGTCATATAATTTACATGGAGCGTAATTTTGAAAATTATGTAGCCCATGATAGATTTGATAAAAGAAAACATATGTCATGTGATTGGAGATATTCATAATTGGAAATAAGTAATTCTCCGTATGTTGAATTCAGAAACCAGTTATTCAAAAAAATATACGCGGTACAAAAAGGTTTGAGAACTGTTAAGAAAGCCTCATAGCCAAAAAAAAATCAATGTCGTATAGTCAATTTATATTTAAAAGAGCAGTACAGTTTTCATATAAGTCAAATGATACAAAAGATAGAAGCTTTGACCTCAATTTTAGCCTCAAAAATGTTTGTGAATACTTAATGGTCAAGTAAATGATGACTACATGCAAGTGTGCATGCAAATTCGTTGTTAATAAATTAGTGGATATCAAATACAACAGAATGACTGACTCGTGGTATTAAAGTCGCAAGTGTATATTCATTTAAACCAGTTGTATTTTCAGGGGAGATTCAAGTTCTAACATGAGGAGATTTTGTAATCAAAGTCAAAGTGTTACATGGTTGTATTTTTACATAGTTTTTTGTTCCCATATCAAATAAAGAAACAATTATCCTCTCTGTCATTTCGTTGTTGAATAGCTGGCCACTCATTTATCTGTCATGTTTCCCAATAGATAACATTGATAAGGCATTCTGCAGTCCGTTGAGGTTTTACCCCCTGTCGTTACGACCTGAAAAGGACCACAACGATGACTGGAAGGCAATGTTGATGGTGTATGTGTTGTCAGATGCTATCTCCCCCCATTCCACGACTTGTTGGCGACAGCTGGCACATATCCTACGGAGAAAGCACATGGAATAACAATAACATAAATAAATAACAAACACTCATGTATAGGTGAAATCCTCCGTCAAAATGCAGTTTTTTTGCAGGTAAATTTATGAGACGCCCTCTAGCGCCAAAGTTCTTAGTACCGAATAATCACTCTGTACAGTTTTCACCCGTACGCGGTGAAGGTGTAAAGATGCGTGGGTGGAGCAGCTTTCTGTCTCGAAAATATCAGGGAAGAAAACTAATGCGACGGACAGCCTTGATGATAGAAAGGTAAATGCCAGGAGCGCAAATTCAGGTAATCACCTTATAGTCGAAAACCTTTTGCACCAAAAGTCACTAGGACCAAATCGGTGACTGCGAGCCAACCAGGCATCAAAGAGCAGAGACGTCGTTCGAAAAGAGAAACGTTGCATTACAACGTATATCCCACTCAGAGTAAAGAATCAGAAACGAGACAGTCAGGACCTGGTGCTCGCGTGCGCCGGAAGGTAACCGCCTTACGTAAGGATTTCAGTGACACCCTAGAGCCGCCGAATAGTTACACGTACCAAGAAAAATAAATACCAAAAACATCATGTATCATTCGAAATTATATCAAAATGAATCTTGGTTAAAACTAATTCAATTATGGTTGATGCAAAACAATGAGATACTATCAACTTTCGATGCTAAAAAAACACTCTTGTGAACGCGATGTACGAGTTTTCGAATAACAAAATGTTGTTGTAGAACTCTTCCCCTTTCAAATGATAAGAAATCGGTATATTAGCTTTCGGAGAATAATACATCATGATGGAAAATATTGTAAAAAAATATCCCATCAACTTTTGATGCTTTAGGAATCTGTTCTGAAAAGCTCGGTGGTCAAAATTGTGCAAGAAATTGTGTGGTGGTTCCAGAAAATGCATGCTTCATGAACAGTACCGTTTCAATTAGATGGACCACGTTTGTAGAGATGTGAGTCCGGAGGGAAAATCAGGTGACTATCTACACTATTCAATAATGTCGAGTTTCTTGCCAAACATCCTATAGTTCCTGCTAATTTTGTATTGAACCGCTCTGTACACTTCGTCACTGTGCACGTGCGTTACACTGCACGAATAGTGCGTTACACCCCACGGATGCAGTGACGGGGTGTACTGAGTGACCGCTCAGTACACTTCGTCACTGTGCACGTGCGTTACACTGCACGAATAGTGCGTTACACCCCACGGATGCAGTGACGGGGTGTACTGAGCACAGTACACTTCGTCACTGTGCACGTGCGTTACACTGCACGGCTACAGTGACGAGGCTCACTGAGCGGCCGCTCGATCAGTGAACATGTATATTAATACGAAATGACGTCCCATATAATGGAATTGATGCTGCATTGGGCACATGCATTTCTTGATCACGAAATATAACAACCCCCTAAACCGCTTATCGCACGCTAGGGATAAGAAACATTTGATATTTTAGTAAAATAACAGCATCCAAATCTTTGGATGTTGAATATGAGTATCAGCGCTGGCACGTGTATCTGTGGACACGGAAATTATAACGTATTTTCAGCAACTAAAACGAGTGCTTCCTAAGCATGAATGGCTTGTAGAGAAACGGACCCCAAGTTAGATTCCAGCATACGCATCAATCTTCACCATGCTCATCCACACTTCAATCTGCATTTATCAACTGTTGGAGAATACATTTTGCGGTATGTAAAATAAAATATTAAAATTGAAATTAGAAACTTCATAGAGATGTACATATTGTTGAGAATCACATTTTACGTCAAACCATATAAATTATTGACGTTGCAAGAATTTATATGCATGTGCAATACCAGTTTTATAGCGGATCCCGGATTATATGACGTAGAGATTCAATTGGTTTGATGAAAAAATTATAGGAAATAGTTCTGGAAATAAGTCGCATACACGAGAATGAGAAATATTGCACAATACAATTTAATTGCCAGATGGTGTATATACTCACAATTTACTGCGTTGCTTCTTCAACGTCTCAAGCCATGTTTTCAGACAATAATTGCAGCAGGTATGATTACATCCCATCCGGAAGCCCAAGTCTTGCCCGCCATGCAAATCTTCACAACATATCGGACATATGACATCAGTGGAATCTCTTAACAGGTCAGAATACGACATCCGCCGTATCCTTGCTGCTATCTGGCTATTAACGGGCACTGTCACCAATAAACATGGTAATCCATATCTCCTCAAAAAGGGTATCAAATTATTGTCCGTAAACACGAAAGTGCAGTCGTCGTGATCAAAATTGACCATTTTGAAGTGAAAATTGCTACTCTCATCAACCGGATAAGAAGGGTACGACGAAAATGAACTCCTCACATCTTTCCTTATTCTTTCCACTTGTTCGTTGATCGTTGCGAGGTGGAGTAGATACGATTCTTCTTCTGTCCCAGCTGGACTTTCGTCCAATGAATGCACAAGTCGATTTGTTGCATCCACAATAGCGTTGATAAGATCATCGACACAGTTTGGTAAATTCAGTGACCAGAATGTATCCAGCTTAGCGCTAGGGGTTCTGAATCTCAAAGGTTCCCAGCTCGTCAGCATATCTGAGAGCTGTTCTATTATTTTTAAACTTTCTTCCATCGAAATATTTGGTAATTCTTGTTGTGAAACCCCGAGAACTTCAAGCACCGCAAGAACCGATTGAACTGCCAGCAATCCTTCGAAATCAGAAACAAGTGTCCCACTCTCCAACACATCTCTCAGTCCACCGAGAGCGAACATTTCCCCAGTGAATGCGCCTTTGTAGTCCTCTTCGACAAGAAAGCTCCAGGAAGCCATCTTCTGTTGTTTTATTCTGACAAGAAACAATAGAACATTGATTAGGAAGATCCTACTAATGAATAATATACCACAGGGAGGGAAAGAGCTATAGCGAGTTTCATGATGAACTACATCTCAATTGATGTAGTTCATCAAGAAACATAGAAGTCTCCTAACTTGATGAAGGTGTGCGGTAATGCGTTTGGTCTAATAGCATGGGTGTCTCGGTGCGTACACAGGTATACTTCAAAGGGTATTACATTCTAGTTAGCAGTGAATTATTGACTGCCCTTTTATGGAGTAATTGGAGTTGGCACCAGCAAGCCTACCCCATCCTTCTGCAGATTTGTCTTACAAAGGGAATCAACACAACACAAATTAGGCTGGATTAAACTGGCGATATAAATTGTTTAAAATACAAATGAAATAATCGTTTAGTGATCACATTTTGGGAGTCGTCTTGCATATTTCAAATACAAATAAAATAATCATTCTGTGATCACATTTTGGGAGTCGTCTTGCACCTTTGATAATTCAATCAGATGTGGGCATCGTTTTGACAGTAAAATTTGATTCTACTAATCGAAGCATTTGGATGAAGTAACAATGTAGAGCGATCTAAGCATTTGAATATATTTAAATTATTGCAAAATAATAATGAGGGGTCAACTTCAGTTAACAATATGTTCATGACAATAACTATGGAGCTTCAATATCTTGGTGATCTTTGAGGAAGGCTTAAAATTCTGAATGAGAGCAAAATTAGTCACATTTAAAAGGCAAATGGAGGTTTGAAAAGTGTTATTGATCCACATGAAATTTACATATAAGTCATTGAAAGCACGCAAGAACAGACGCACAATTCACAGTTTGACCGCAGTCAGTGAAGCTAAAATTGATTGAGTTGCATGTGGTTTTGTTCTACTGCTACAGTCCGGAGGCTCACAGCTGGCTGTGACTGGTCCGGTGGTTCAAAATTGATCAATGACAGTTGATCACGCTATTCGTGCCCATATATTGACACCACTGTGAATATTACCTAAGCGACAATTCTGTACTGATTTGTTTAACGGCGCTCACTGATGATGCAACGGTGAACGAGTCGCATAGGCCACTAGAGCTGCTTGCCCTACAATACTCACGAACAATACGTACATGATTGGCAAGCGGTGGACACGTTGAAGTATTTACAGCCTGTGCTCAACTCCCGCCAAAGTTACAAAGCATCAGCCCGAGAAGTTCTCCGCCACACGAAGGCTCAACACGTACTGACCGTATGCTTGCAGTAGGCCTCTTATATGAGCAGGTGGCTTATCTCCTCCTCATCTAAGCATACCTTCATTTCAATAAGTAGGTGAACAGGAGTTCCCTCATTTCAGTAACCTGATTTAATCTATATATTTAGATTTTATTTGTATCTGTGATCGTCTCCAACATCGAATACGTTTATGTTGTGAACGAAGCACTATCTTTCTTCAACAAAACTGTCTTCTAATTTAAGGTAGTCTAACGGAATGACGATGTTATAAATGTCATAAACGCTTAATTGAACAGACAAAATGGTTACTTTAATGCTACGAGCTCATCTGTCAAGGAGATGCCTGAACCATTCAGGATCAAAAAATTACGTCGCCTTCAATTTGAATTGATTCCGGCGTTGTGAGCTAAATTAACAAATTACTACTTCTAGCTTGAATTTTTAAATATATAAAAGCTTTGCTAATACGTAAACAAGTAATGTATTTTTTCTATTTTTTTCATCCATGCTCCATGCAGAGTTTCATCTCGCAAAAGAGAATCTTAGCAAATAAAGACGTAATTCAGCACAAAGTGACTGTATGTGCCGGCGACAAAATATAGAGCCTTTCTCGCTATTTTTTTATACAAAAGAGTTTGTTTCATCAATGAATATTACTTGTAGTTCTTGCTTGAATGATGAAAAAGAGCCCATCCCTAGTAAATACAGGTCGGTTATATCTCAAATATTTTTTTTACTATAGCTCGATGTACTATCTAAGCCATCAATACAAAAGAAAAACAGCGTTAGCACATGAGCTTAGTGAACTCAGGATGAGAAACAGACAAACCATCAGCTAGCGCTATGTAGTAGATGTTTATCTTTAACTAGCTTCAGACGCACGTTTTGGGAGCAAAAACCGTCCGGGGATTACTATGATCGTTTATATATTTTTAACTCATTTTTTTGCACGCTTCTGGTCAGCTGTGTACTAGCTTTGTGGCCAGCGTCATGCCTATGCGCATAAGAAGTAAATTAGGCACGCAGGTAAACGAGATGGGCCCTTTTCCTCTTCTGTGTTGTTACGGACAAGCTTATTGGAAAGATTATACGACGAGGTTGCCCTGTACCATCCATCAAAGCTGGACACTGACAAAGCCCAGGGAGTAGGCATGCGGTAGACCAGGTGATCTCTTTGTTCGGTTAGCATGACCCGACAACGTAATTCGGAATAGGGCGACAAAGCAGTGGCAAACAACCTAAGCCTTGGTCCGGGTGTGTGATGCCGTAAGTTAAAGTTGTATCGGGTCCAAAAAAATCATTGATGTTTCCTTGATCCTAAATATTAAACGATTTTTCTTCTGCTACTCTCCCTAAGACAGGTAACTCTCACCGAATTTCTGCAGTGCGTTCGCACCATTTTACGCCCTGCTGAGGAAAACTGCAATGTTCGGCTGAGATAAAAGTCGTCTAACATGTTTTGAGACCATAAAAGATCTCTTCAGGGGTACTAAATTGATTTAATTGTTTAACCTAATTTTAGCAGCAGTTCTACCGCCAAAAAACTCAATGAGTCGGTATTGCTGCAGTTTTGCCATGAACAAAAACCTGATGAGTCTTTCAAAAACATTATCCAGTGCCCAAAACAATTACGTTAAAGCAGAAGTGTTCGGGGCTGAAAGATTTCAGGAATACTTGTTGGGGGGCAAGTTTTAAGTTCGAACTCTCCATAAACAATTGTTAAAGCTGCTGGGACGATAAAACGCCATACCAGATAATTGCAGTGCTGGAATGCGTAGATGAAACTTAAGACTGCGTATGCTTATTCCTGGCGGGTATAATTAGGTAATTGGTTGTCATTCACGACTGCCGTTAGCAGAGTCAAAAGACGACTTAGAACCTTCTGAGCAAGTAATGATGTTGAGATATTGAGTCATACCAAAAACAGATGCTTGAAAACCCAAAGGATCCACACGCAATTATCCCAAGTACGGCATTACATTATGCACAAGTTCCCCTCAACGGTAGAAGAGGTCTAATAACCACTCCAGAAGGCAAAGTATATCCTGTCACTATTTAATAACTGCCTTTCGCTACAGACGAAAGGCTTTATAACGGCCTCATGTCAATTATCCCGGTATATCGGCAGTGAAAGGCTTTGCGGGCACGCCCATAGGTATGGTATCCCAAGACGCATGACTATATTAATAACTTATTGAAATACGAAGTAAAGGCGTGGCGAATGCCAGAATCACTAAGCAGACCTCAAAGGGCGAATGACCGAGACCCATAAACAAATGGTCAAGGATACACATAGATCATGGTTTTTCCCAAAATGAAATAATTCTAGAATTGGTTCGCGTATTGAGGCGTTTTATTGGAGCGGATGTTGTCTAAAGGGCTAATTCAGGACCGACAATGAAGATGATGGATTCATTAGTTCGCGAAACGGGTTACCTTCCTCCATAAATTAGATTAGATTAGATTAGATTAGAGTAAGGAAAACAAACGAACACAAGTGCTCATGTCGAGTGTTTCCTTTGAAAAAAGTGAAAGATGAGTGGGGGATAGTCAACGAGGCTTTATAAATTCACGCACACACACAGAAAAAGGAAGGTTGTAAGGACAGAAATGAGAAGGACCACCACTACTGTCACCACTACCTACTACAGGCACACCACTACCACCCGGGGCATTTCAGCCCCGGAGAAGAAAGGATCGAGTGTCAGGATGACAATTCAGGAATGGGACGAACAAGATGGGAAGAGACGTATATATGTTCCAGGCGGTCACATCTCAGACGGTCGAGCAGAGACGGACACGCCCATACGCTCAGCGGATTCACATTTTTCCTCGAGCGCATGCCTGTTGGCTTTCCTCTCCAGAGTTTGGGTAAGACGGACTCCACCTAGGTATTGAGTCTACTTCCAACGGAGCATATGGGAATTAAATTTCGACAAGTATGTGCACATTTAGGAGAGCAGCACACCCAGTTGCCCGGGTAGTGGTCCTCCCCCATGTGCTAAGAAGATTAAGTCTTCTGTACGCAAGCGGTTCCTTGAAGGCTGTCCCACTTCAAGGTGAGACGTCGGAGTGACATCTCCTAGGGATAGACCTGCCCTTGGCTGATCTGAAGTCTAGGTCAATATTTTCAAAAATGTCGTGAAATTTTGATAAGTGCAAATGCAGGAGAGCTCCACGCCCAGTTTCCTGAGAGTGGTTCTCCTTAGTGTTCAGTTGAGTAAGTCTCTGAACACGCGTGATTGGTCCTACAAGAGCGTTTCATGTGAGATGTCAGAAGAACATCCCTTAAAAAAAGTTGTTCATGTCAACTCCTGAGTTTAGTCAAAACGATACATATTTTTTAATTTATTGAAGAGTTATCGCAGAATTTTAGTTCAAATAGGCAAGAGATCAGTATTAACATTTTGAATTTAGACAATAGGCAAGGGGGACACAATGATCCACGATTTTTAAATTTTGACTTTTTTGGGGGCATTGCTGCATCAGGTCCCACCCGAATCTGTGCTACAGAAGAAAAGGCGGTTAGTTACCCACATTGCACAAGGGAATAAATTTTAGATTGAGATTTCTGAAGGGCATCTCCAGGGAATAGTTTGCACTGGTGCTATATATAGATTCAATATATTTCAGATGAGATGCCAGAGGGACATCACACAATATTATTTCTTTAGGTAACCGGTGCGTGCTGCTAAGCGGAGGCAGCACGAGTTGTTAACAAATTTGAAAAATTGTTATTATTGCAGGTTCCTTGAAGGCTGACGCACTTCAAGGTGAGACGTCCGAGTGACATCTCCTAGGAAAGACTTGCTTGTGGCAACTCCCGATTTTAGTCAAAAGAAACACGACTATTTTAAATCTTTAAAAATGGGTATTATTGTAAGTTTCAGTCCACGAATAGCACGAGTATTTAAATTTGGAGTTATGTCAAGTCAGAGGAAAGAAGGGTTTTCAATTTCTGATCAATTATAGCAAGATTTGCTCCAAAAAAAGGCAAGAACAATTATCGCAGATTTAAGTCCAGAAGAGGCAAACAACCGGGATTTAAATTTTGAAATTTGTTCGGACATCTGTAAGGAATGGGTTAGTAGGTGAGCGTCTTTCTGCGCCATGCTGCAACAGGGTCACTCTGTACTACAGGAGAGAAAGAAGACGGTTAGTTCATTCAGAATGTACAGTTGGGTCAATTTAAAGGTGAGATGCCGGAGGGCGGTGCATCAAGTGCACTATTTTTTCCTATTTCAAGATGAGATGCCATAAGGGCCATAGTATCAGACAATTGTAGTTCATTTACGTCTCAATAATTGGAAAATTTCTGGACACAAAAATCCATTAAGCATGTGAGGTCCATCCCGTATCACCGAGCACAAATGATCAAGCTGAACGGAGCGTCGACTTAATTAAAAATACCATATGTAAAGCCACAGAGACTATAAAGGAAAGGTCACGCCACGTAATGTTACTTAGTCGCAACAACCCACATTCCTTGACAGGCGTTGCACCAGCTGTATCAATAAGTACTAGAGTGTTTGTATCTGAGAATGGGCGAAGTAATTAAACCCTAGGGATGAACCAGAAAATGATCACAAAAAAGTAAATATTTCTATGTTCCAAGTAGGCGACCACGTATATTTGTTAAACTTAGGACAAGGCCCTAAATGGCTAGAGGGAATCGTCCGGAAAAAAATATGGACATGACAACGTATATGATGGATGTAAACAACTTTACAGTGAGGAATAGCAACAGTGAGAGCCAGATACATGAACAATACAAACTGACCCTCACAAGAAACACTAAATAAATACCAGCAAAGACGCTGTGGCAGGGAACGCGTTTTAGTTAATAGATACGTAGCTGTAGATGAATCTAATTCAAAAAACATAAATGTTCACGTTGGAGATGAACGTTTCATCCATTAAAAAACGCTAGTACAGTATAACCCCCCTTAAAAAGAGAGGAGTTTCATATCCCTTCGTCAGTGACATG
>SDVV010039876.1:0-10587 GCA_016164225.1 Gammarus roeselii | reverse complement strand
TCCGTCGAAACGAACTAATAATTCAACTGTGTCACGTCATGACGAACCTTATTATTGAATTAACCTTATCCTCTAATACTGTCATGCATTTTTAGCTAATGTCTGTAAAATGCCTACTATATATATTTCTTTCTTTTACTATGGGCCTACGTTGCTCAGATCAATTTGGTGGATTGGAATTTACTTATCATAAAATTATGCTCTACTATCATTATTATGTATATGAAAATGTATGTGATATTATCCCAAACCGGCGACACCGTTACTTCCGTACAACGGGTACAATTTATTGAAATGACTTCAGTAGGAAGACGCGTTGTGAATGTACACGATATGAACACAAAGAATAGCGTCGGCGTTCCAATCTGTAGTGACGTGGAATATTTTCCTGTATCATGTTTCTCGCTGTATTTGAATAGCGTCTCACTCCACAGTGAACTTGAATAGAAGGGAGCCGGAAGCCCCCTCGTCATCTGTATATGTGTGCTTCAGAAGACGGAGGCGAACTGTGGTGTGCCTGTGACGACCTTTTGTATAAGATTCAGGGAGAATTTCTCACCAACAATGGGCAGATCTGATAATGATGATACACGAGATGTCGCTGCTTGTTGCGGCTATCATAAGAATGCGTAATCTTCATGAAAAAGCAAAACATCCAGGAGATTCTCGGATTTCTAATGATTTCCGATCACCGATCCTCAATTTTTTCTCCACTAATTTTCACCTAAATGAGTGACTTGTTAGAACTAAATGAGCCCATAGAGAGGGACAATAAATGTTTAGCCATATGTTTCACTGCCGACGAAACAGCCTTCATAGGCTAACTTAGTAGTCAATAAAGACTTATTTATTGTCCGGTGACGTCAATGACCGACGACGTTAATGACCGACGACGTTATTGACCGAAGACGTTAATGACCGGCGACCTTAATTAGTGAGGCCTCACCTTGCTGGTCGGTATCGGTGATTTGAGTGGCGACCTAAACCTGTTGGAGCCGTGCCAATTCGGTGACAACCATAGCAGTGTCAGCGCAGGCATGACAAAGCCTTCGATTGAATATCATGGCAGTATATTTGATTAGATTAGATTAGAGTAAGAAAAACAAACGAGAACGAGTGCTCATATCGACTGTTCCATTTGAAAGGAGTGAAAAAATAGTGGGCGATAGTCGACGAGGCTTCAGAAATTCACGCACACATACATAAAAAGTAATGTTGTTTGGACAGAAAAGAAAAACACCATCACAACTGTCACCACTACCTACTTCCACCACCCCACTTCTACCCGGGGCATTTCAAACCCGGAGAAGAAAGGGCAGAGTGTCAGGATGACAATTCAGGAACGGGGTGAACAAGATGGGAGGAGAAGTAATTAGGTTCCAGGCGGTCGCATCTCAGACGGTCGAACAGAGATGGACGCGCCCATACGCTCAGCGGACTCATACTTTTACACGAGCGCATGCATGTCGGCTTGCCCCATATGCTTCAAATGAGCATATGGGAATCAAATGACGACATGTATGTGCACATTCAGGAGAGCAACACACCAAGTTGCCTGGGTTGTGGTCTTCCCCCATGTGCTCAGAAGATTACGTCTTCTGTACGCAAGAGGTACCTGGAAGGCTGTCGCACTTCAAGGTGAGACGTCGGAGTGACATCTCCTGGGAAAAAGTTGCTCGTTGCATACCTGAGTTTAGTCAAAATAAACACGTGTATTTTAAATTTTGAACACGGTATCACTGCATGTTTTGGTCCAAGGATGGCATGAATGTTTACGTGTTGAAATTATGTTGAATTAAGTTCAGTTAGCAGATATAAAGTTTTCTATTTTTTTTACCAGTTATTGCAAGATTTTTAATCCGGAAAAGCAAAGAACCAGTATTTTAATTTTTAGATTGGCTAGAACATCAAGTTAGTCTAGAGGATCAAAATATTTTTAATTTATTTAAATAATTATCGCAACATTTTTAATCAAAAAAGGCAAAACCGGTACTTCAATTTTGAAAAAAATGGACATCTGTGGACAAAAGGTTTGCACATATACGTCTTTCCATTCCCTGCTGAACTAGGTCTCGCCCAAATTTGTGCTACAAGAGAGAGAAAAAACGGTTAGTTCAATCAAACTGTATAAAGGAATTACTTTCAAGGTGAGATGCCGGAGGACATCTGCAATATATATCATTAAATTTCATTATATACATCGGGGTGAGACACCAGAGGGCGTCTCCTATACTATTTCATAGTGAGGATAAAAAGGGCATCTTTAGGAAATGTTGTCAACTAGGAAACCGTCGTTACTACCCCTGGAAAGCAGTTTTCTTTTAATTTCAGTCCTTTTATTTTTCTGCTTTCCTCCTGACACGAAGCAAAGAAGAGAAGAAGAAAGAGTGGCATCGTGTCGACTGTGCTTTTCCATAGGAAGGTACTCACTTGTTCAACATTTGGATGTTTTTATCCCCCTATCTCTCTCATTTTTTCTCTCTTCCACAGGGAGGATAGAAAAGTATAAATACAAATACCATTGCGTCGACAAAGTCTCTCCGTATGAAGACGCTCATTGCCGCCACAATGGATGACATCTGTCGAATCTAGTCGTACCGTAGAGTTGAGCATGCTCTCCTCCTGGTGCGCATATCATGGGGTGTAGTTATGAGCCAACGTTGCGGCTCATCGGTAAGCGTCGCTGGGTCGCCGGCAGATTTCACTCGCACAAGTTCGTCGAATCTACGTCGTGCCTTAGAGTTGAGCAATGCTCTCATACCGATACGGTTGGATTTTCATATATCATGCGATGTGGGGGTAAGTCGTCGATGCGACTTCTCAGCAAGCGCCGCTGAGTTATCACAGACTTCACCCGTTCTGTTTCGAAATTGTTATTTATTTTTCCCAATTTTCTTCTCTCCTTTCTCTTCCGCAAGGAGGGTAGAAAAGTGAAATAAACCTATCATAGGGTCGGCAAGATCTCTCCATAGGAAAATACTCATGGCCTCAACAATAGATGACATCTGTCGAATCTACGTCGTAGCGTAGAGTAGAGCAAAGCTCATATCCTGGTGAGGGTTCGATTTTCGAATATCATGGGGTGTGTGGTGAGTCGCTGGCAGACTTCACCCTCACTAATTAGGAATTTTGGCTATCTCTCCCCATTTTTCTCCTTTTATTCCTCTCCCACGTGCAGGGTAGAAAAGTGAATAAAAACGATAACGTGTCGACAGGATTCTTCCGTAGTAAGTTATTCGTTGCATTCAACAATGGTTGATACCCGTCGAATCATTACGTATCACAGAGTTAAACAGGAGCTCTCCTCCTGGTGCGGGTTCGATTTTCGTATGTCATGGGGTGTGGTGGCGAATGCCGACACAGTGCCACATGAGAATAATAAAAATAAAGAGTAAAAAATATATAATAACCCTCCAGGTCTTCAGCGCCGGATCGAGTTGAGCAAGCCCTCCTCTTCGGCGGTGTCGATTTTCAGGATGCCTCAACTTCTGCATCTGCTTGTCCCGTTAGAACAGCAAACGGTCTCGGAGACTAGCGGGATGAGTGAATGCGATTACCGCTACGGGATCACACCAAGTACAGGTGGCCATGGCGTGGGCTTAGGAGCGGATGAGATTCGCCGTAACACTTCACACCCAGGGAATTCCTATAATTATCATTTGCGAGATATTATCAGTTTGTCTGTACCTGCAATGGTAATAGTAGAAAACGTTCCGTTCGATCTGAAGATTTGCAGTCGCTTGAGTTGGTCAGCAATTGCAATAATTACAGTGTTACTGATAATGAAATTATGAGTACTACTTAACAACCACAGCTACAAGCGACATTCTATTATTGTTACAATTAATGGATTTATTAGTAATTATAGCTTGAATTGTGAAGAGAACCGTGTCGTGCTCCTTCCCTTTATCCCTATGATTATCATCTCGGCAGCTTCTGTGAAATTCGTGTCGTTTTTTGGTTAACCGAGTCACGGACCCCAGGGCTTGTCGAGTGCGATTTTGAGCTGGTAAGTCGTTCCAAGCCCGAGAGATTGCGATCGGGAAAAATTGTTGCGTTATAGTCGTAGCGAAACGTTTTTCCAAACGTTCCGTCCCGTTTTTTCGGGTTTGAATGTTGTTGTCCCTGTCGAAGAGGTTTTTAAGCCTATCGTCGTAGCTTTGCTGGCGTAGCGGCGGGATTAGCTTAGTAGCACGATGCTGGATTCGTTCCAGATTGGCTATGTACCATTCATGTGTGGAAACCAGAATTGGACTGCATGCTCGAGGTGTGGACGGATGAGGGACGTTCACAACGGCAAAACAATGTCCTTCGTTTTGCAGTGGAAGTTACGGGAGATGAAGTCAAGGTTACGATTAGCTATCTTGTAACTTTCTACGACCTTCGCGCCCTATTTTATATCTTACGAGATTTGGACGCCCAAATCTCTCTGTTGGTCAACAGTTGCAAGATCGCTTCCTGCCATGGTGTAGTTGAAGTTGGCATTGCGACACCCCATGTGCATAACTGTACATTTTGCAACATTGAAGGGCATCTGTCACGCTTCCGACCAGTTGGACGAGTTTATCGAGATCTTGTTGAATATCAACTGTGTCTCCCTCCCTCCATGCTGCATGGCAGAGCTTCGTGTCGTCGGCCAATTTCGATACCTTGGACATTAGCCCCGCATACACGTTTTTTACATAGATGAGGAAGAGGATAGGTCTCAGGACACTGCCCTGGGGCACCCCAGAAGTAACAAGAGCCCACTCGGACACAGCCTGGAAGATGCTGACTCTTAGCTCGAGTTCTGTTAGCCAGGCGCGCAGCCAACGAAGTACGTTGCTACTAATGCCGAGCACAGAGACTTTGTTTAACAGTCTCTTATGCGAAACCTTGTCTAAGGTTTTTGGAAGTCTAGGTAGATGACATCCACTGCTTTGCGGCGGTCGTACACGTTGGTCACCTCATTGAAAAAGTCTAGCAGATTTGTCAGACAACCTCTCTTACGGCGGAGACCGTGTTGAGTGTCATGAATGAGTCCGTTGTCTTCCAGACGATCGACGAGATGATTTCGTATTAATCGCACGATGGTTTTCCACACGATCGACGACAAACTGTTCTGGTGATAGTTGCTGGGCAATTGTCGGTCACCTTTCTTGAATATTGCCGTGATATTGACAATTCTCCACTCTTCGGGGACCCCGCTACTCGCCATTGATAAGTTGAAGAAGTGGATTAGGGAATCCGCTCACTGTTCTCGAGTTTCCTTGAGAACTCTTGGGTGGTGTCCATCGGGACAAATCGATTTGTAAATGTCCAGTTCCTCAAGTTATTTGACAATTTCCTCCCTCGTTAACACAATGTCGTTGAGGCTGACTTCCCCAGCGTAAACAGTATCCTGTTCGTAGCCGAGGCCCTCAACTGTGAACACTGAACAGAAGAAGCTAATCAGGACACTGGCCATGCCTTCAGGTGACGTTCTGAGGACACCATCTTCATCACCTAGCAGACCAACTGAGTCCCCAGCAATTCTACGCTCGTCGACGTAGCGATATAAATTCTTCGGGTTCTCTTTGGTGTTATCCGCATCGTTTTTCTCGGACAAGGATCGGACAAGTATAGTGGCTGTCCTACACGCCAGGCAATGGAGTTCTGCCGCCTCTGCTGTGTTATCTCTCAGTCAGTGCGCATTCAGTCGATCGCGACGATACAAGGCTCTTGCAACTTCAACGTTCCAGCAAGAGGGCCTGATCCTTCGAACGTGATCAATTGTCCTCAAGGGTATACATCGGTCGTTGGCCTCCCGAACTCTTTCATTGAGGATACGTCAGCAAGTGTCCACTGCACCTTCTCTGAGTTGTTCGATTAAAATAAGCGCACTGAGTTGTTCTTTCATCCTCTGAAAGTCTGCTCGCGCAAAATTGGGTGCCGTAGATCCCTGGGGAACTGAACGGGGCACTTTGATGGTGAATTCCACCGCGTTGTGGTCAGCACCTCCTAGTTTGTTGCCAACTAGGATGTTGCCCATCAAGCGCTCCTCAATTGACATGACTAGGTCCAGTTTGTTGTTCCCCCTGTTTGGTTCACGAACTTACTGGGTCATGTCATTGTCGGCGATAAACTCCGTTAGTTTATTGCCTTGGGCCTGTGAAGTTAGGCTCACCCAGTCAATATAAGGAAGATTGAAGTCGTCGAAGATGATAGTCTCATGATTATTTTAAACTATTTCTTCCAGCTTCTCATAGAGCTGGACATCTTGTTCCGCAAGGGTGTGACTGTTGCGGTACACCAATGCCAGCTTCAGTGTCGCAAGGGCTGCTTTGATTTCTGCGTTGAGTATTTCGCATGAAACTGTGGCGAGCGTTACTGTAAAAATGGATGCAGTATCTCCTTTCTGTACAGCATGGACCCACCACCTCGTTTACTAGGGGTGGGTTTGTCCACGCTGAACATTTTGTAGTCTGGTGCATTGTCTCTGCTACCAGGTTTCTCATCAAACGAGTACAGGGTCGCCAGTCTCCTCAGTTCGTTCACAGGAGAAGACCTTTAGACGATGCGTGTCTCGGTCTTCGACATCTTCATTCTTAAGGGGGTCTCAACCTGGCGGCTGTGGAGCAGGATCTTGACCATCACTAGAATTGCCTTCTTATGAGCTCTGTTACACATCTACCGCGCCCGCAGCTTCGTCCTTTCGTGGCGACTGATCGGTCATCGCTCCCGTCCGGGAATCTGATGCGGGCACGGGGCCCTCTAGGTAGGGTTCCCTGCGACTAAAACTGGACCGTTTAAAGCACGCCGGACCCTTAACTTTTGGGCATGTTATTTCTTATCGCTTAGATGGAGCAATCGGCCAAGTTAGGCATTTCCTTCTCCAATCAGATGAAGCCGATTTTCAGGACCTGATCGGGCCTCTCTCGAAAGTCATCAAACAAGTTCATGAAGGATACTCCATCGAGCTTGCAAATGGTCTCGAGGGCTCGATTTGTATAGGTTAACTAACTATACAGCTCGTCATCATCATTCATTCGCGGTAACATCGATGTGATGGCCACTCACATCGATGCCGTGAGGTTAGAAATCAGTTACCTATACATGACTAGCAGATTTCCGACCTTGTCTTTTTAAAATCACTGTTTCCTACAGGGCAGTTGATAAGTGTCTCCTGGTTGGAAAGTACAACCTCCGCAAGGGCATCTCTGATCTTCTCAATCGTGGCACCGGGTTTGCAAATAACCCGCCTCTCTGCCTCAGCAGATTCAACCGCCTGGTGCCGGATAATAGAGTCACCTAAGACAAGTGACTCAATTTCGCCGTCTAGGTCAGTGAACTTCTAAAAAGTTTTCAGCGTTGGCATCACAAATGCAGGCCAGTTCACGAAGGTGAACCGGTTTTGGACCGGAATCTACGCCGTCCCGTCGAGGTTGGATGCGGTTTTGATCCGCAGATATCTTGGTACGAGGTATCGGCTTAGTCCCAGTTTCCAGTTTCCGGGCAGCCGATGGCCTCCTGGCCTTACGGGAAGTAGGTACCCCATGTTTAGGTTTAGGGGTGGAAGCGAGTTGCGAGCTCACATCCAGCACCGGCAGCCCTGATATGGGTTTTGGGGGGAATGCGTGCTGCCGTTGCAGGAAGTCGGAGCAAGACCACCAAGACTCCCTCGCGATCGAACTGGGTTACTTTGGGCAATCCTCTCCTTGTATGCCTCTCCGTCCAGCTGTAAAGTATGGACCACCAACTCGTTAACTTTTATTAATTTCCTCGTCTGTTCCGCCAGGCCCTTACTAGCCTTCTCCATATCATAACGTAAGTTTTTACTGAGGTCTGCAGCGAAACTCTCTAGATCACTCTTACTAACAAGGTCCTATTGGACCTTATGTACCTCGGCTCTCCCCTCGTCTACGGACTCACAAGTCCTGCCGATCTCCTCTTTCATCTCCACATACTCACTTGCGATAGTGCGCAGCTGCTCCTCGAGAACAAAGACCTTTCCTCCATGGATCACGTCCTTTCCGTCGTCGTCGTCCCTTCCGCCGCAGGCCCTGGAAGGTCCCTAGGATCCGCTCGAGCCTGCCATCCAGCTCAAAGAACCGGCAGACGAGGTTTTTCGCGAGGTCCTTGAAGACGCTCCTGCTCATCCTGGCGAAGCGAACCGAGCAGTCCGCCAGAGTAGGGGGCATCCTCAGACGTCGTCCGTGGGAATCTTTGCCCTCTTTTCTACAGGCGCGGTTTATAACTCACCCAAGCTTATTTGTTTCGATATTATTTCTGATATTAATTTTATTATTTATTAGCTCACCTAACACGGTAAATGTTCGCACATGACACAGCTCTCACAGAAGAGTCTGCAAAAAGATGAAAGAGTCTGCAAAAAAAAACGAAAGAGTCAGTAGCTGTTCAGCACAATGCGTATACGAACGTGCCGCTTCGATAAAATACATATTTTGAAATGAAGAACAAGAGGAAAACATGCACATATTTGATTCTTAAAAAAACACTTGAATTTGATTGAACGATCAAGACAATGGACAAGACAAAATTTCACACCTACGGAAGCTTGAATCTTTTCTTAAAGAAATCAGGGAAGAATGTGTAATTCTTGTTCAGGGAGAATATTTCGAAAAAAAAGTCTCTGGAAGTAGGAACAATGTGCAGCAGCAAAAGGAATTCCACAATGGTTAATCTATTATGAATAAACAACCGTATATAACACAACATTATTTTTTCAATTGATAGCAATTTTTATTGGACATTTGTGTCCCAGCCTAGCGGTTGAAAGATTTCCATAAGCAATATTGTAATTTTGTTTGATTGTAGTGCGGAGACGTTCATTACGTTTCCTGATAATCTTAATTCGGTGATGGATTATGATTAGGCGACATTTTATATGATGGCTTTCCTAATTATAAATAATTTCAATGCTGGTATGATTTCGGGAAATTATTAATAATCTTCATTCATGTATAATGCCACAACAAACATCAACAAAGCTAAGTTCTTTGTGAGAAATGTAACGATAGTTCGTCGTTATAAACGAAGACTTTTATTTATTTTATTTTGAGTGCGATAATATTATGACTATGCCCCCACTGAAGGTGTGTATTTGTAGATCATTGTAACTATAGTTTCAGATGATTTCTCAATTGTAATTCAAAGCTCTTGATGTTTTTTAAGTATTTTTATTTCATATTTATTCATGTTAGTATTAATCATTTAAATTTTTTTCCTCCTGTATACATAAATGAACATACAGCGGCTGCTCCAAGCCGAGCCTGACCTGATGGGGGCAAATATACCCCACGCTTTCTGAGCCGAATAACGAGGCCCGTCGCCCTGCCCATTTTTTGAGTGTCTACGCACGCCATCATTCAATGAGTTATAAACTTCAATAATTTAGTCAGATAATGACGACTTAATAGGAGTGTCAACGTTTTATATTGCAACAAGGTCATTTTGCCGTCGGTTCAACCTTTTCAAGTTGGGAAGAACAGAGCATGCCATTCTATTATTAATGTACTTATTTGAATAACGAAATGCCTTTTCACGGATTCTCAAAGTCGGCGCCACACAATATTGAAGGTCATTATATTCAGTAACCTAAACTGCTATTCGAACAGTTTTGCCGTTACGCTGTCACACGTAGTCTTGACCTTAAATAACACCAGAGAAAGTCTGTGCATATATTACAATGTTCTCAACAAACTTAAGCGTTGAGACATAGTCAGAGTCTAAACTTCTCATTGAGTTTTACTTCAATCTAAAACACTACATTAGTTAAAAATGTGTTAGTTCCAAAGATGGTCTCCAAGTGCGATTTTCCCGATGTTGTAACTGGAGGCGTCTGTACTTCAGTTTTTCACTTCCAGAACTTTCTGATTGCACACTTCTTTGGTGAGAGGCAACATCAGAGACTGGTCTGGTTGCATATAACCACATAAATATGGAGTTGGACAGCTATGGTGTTACTTTCATTCAATTTAAATGGTTTGGTATGAGATGATTGAAAGGTTGATTCCATAACATTTGAATGTCGATCCAGTGTACCCAATTTGGCATTGTTGAATGACGATGTAGTAATCATTCGAGAAATTGTGGGTGACATTACAAACCCTCATTAAATGTAGTAAACGAAATGGACGCCTTGACTAATATACAAATTTTCATTAGCAAAGACATACCTGATCAGTACTCATGGCGGGAAATAAACTTCTAATGGGCAATCCTGACAATCAAGCAATGAAGAGGAGCTAATTTCGACATCCATCCTTTATACGTGGTGTCTACATTCGCAAATACATTATTCACAGCAAGTTTAATATCAGTTATAAACTTCAGTACATAGTTCATGAAACGGTATTGATAAGTGGTAATATCTATTTTCTTTCAAGCTAATGGAAATCTGAATTGTTTGACTTTCATTAGGAGCAGGAATTTTATTAATAATGCACAGCCATGCACTTTCGGTATGCTGTACTAAGAGGTCTAGGTCAGTTGCCCGCTCCATACAGATTCGTCGGTCGACCGTACGGATCAATTCGCCAAGTGACATGGGGATCGTTGGTTTATTTTTGAGCGTTGTTTGAAGGAAATATTTGTAGCGTCAGCAAG